>JAPDOI010000060.1:2225000-2452172 GCA_029168955.1 Aplectana chamaeleonis | reverse complement strand
GGACCCAAATGGGTGTGCGCAGAACGCCGTAGAAAGTATGTGGGAACCATGGAGTACGCTAACGCCGAGAAAGTGTGCGGACCCAAATGGGTGTGCGCAGAACGCCGTAGAAAGTGTGTGGGACCCAAATGGGTGTGCGCAGAACGCCGTAGAAAGTGTGCGGGAACCAGAGTGGGAGGTGCGCCGAACGCCGTAGAAAGTGTGCGGGATCCAAATGGGTGTGCGCAGAACGCCGTAGAAAGTGTGTGGGACCCAAATGAGAGTGCGCCGGACGCCGTGGAAAGTCTGCGGGACCCAAATGGGTGTGCGCAGAACGTCGTAGAAAGTGTGTGGGATCCAAATGGGTGTGCGTACAACGCCGTAGAAAGTGTGCGGGACCCAAGTGGGGAGTGCGCCGGACGCGGTAGAAAGTTTGCAGGACCCAAGTGGGAGTGCGCCGGACGCCGTAGAAAGTGTGTGGGACCCAAATGGGTGTGCGCAGAACGCCGTAGAAAGTGTGCGGGACCCAAGTGGGAGTGCGCCAGAAGCCGTAGAAAGTGTGCAGGACCCATGCGGGAGTGAGCAGGACGCCGTAGAAAGTGTGTGGGACTCAAATGGGTGTGCGCAGAACGCCGTAGAAAGTGTGCGGGACACAAGTGGGAGTGCGCCGGACGCCGTAGAAAGTGTGTGGGACTCAAATGGGTGTGCGCAGAACGCCGTAGAAAGTGTGCGGGATCCAAATGGTTGTGCGCAGAACGCCCTAGAAAGTGTGTGGGACCCAAATGGGTGTGCGCAGAACGCCGTAGAAAGTGTGTGGGACCCAACTGGGTGTGAGCAGAACGCCGTAGAAAGTGTGTGGGACCCAAATGGGTGTGCGCAGAACGCCGTAAAAAGTGTGTGGGACCCGAATGGGTGTGCGCAGAACGCCGTAAAAGTGTGTGGGACCCAAATGGGTGTGCGCAGAACGCCGTAGGAAGTGTGTGGGACCCAAATGGGTGTGCGCAGAACGCCGTAGAAAGTGTGCGGGACCCAAGTGGGAGTGCGCCGGACGCCGTAGAAATTGTGCGGGACCCAAATGGGGGGGCGCAGAACGCCGTAGAAATTGTGCGGGACCCAAATGGGTGTGCGCCGGACGCCGCAGAAAGTGTGCGGGGCCCACGTGGGATGCGCCGGACGCCGTAGAAAGTGTGCGGGACCCAAATGGGTGTGCGCAGAACGCCCTAGAAAGTGTGCGGGACCCAAATGGGAGTGCACCGGACGCCGTAGAAAGTGTGCGGGACTCAAGTGGGAGTGCGCCGGACGCCGTAGAAAGTGTGCGGGATCAAATGGTTGTGCGCAGAACGCCCTAGAAAGTGTGTGGGACCCAAATGGGTGTGCGCAGAACGCCGTAGAAAGTGTGCGGGGACCCAAACGGATGTGGGCAGAACGCCGTAGAAAGTCTGCGGAACCCAAGTGGGAGTGCGCCGGACGCCGTATAAAGTGTGCGGGACCCAAGTGGGAGTGCGCCGGACGCCGTAGAAAGTGTGCGGGACTCA
Source organism: Aplectana chamaeleonis (assembly GCA_029168955.1). Lineage (NCBI taxonomy): Eukaryota > Metazoa > Nematoda > Chromadorea > Rhabditida > Cosmocercidae > Aplectana > Aplectana chamaeleonis. The sequence goes on along the minus strand of JAPDOI010000060.1, from coordinate 2,450,658 downwards.
AATGGGTGTGCGCAGAACGCCGTAGAAAGTGTGCGGGATCCAAATGGGTTGTGCGCAGAACGCCCTAGAAAGTGTGTGGGACCCAAATGGGTGTGCGCAGAACGCCGTAGAAGGTGTGCGGGACCCACGGGGGAGTGCACCGGACGCCGTAGAAAGTGTGTGGGATCCAAATGGGTGTGCGCAGAACGCCGTAGAAAGTGTGCATGACCCACGTGGGAGTGCACCGGACGCCGTAGAAAGTGTGCGGGACTCAAATGGGTGTGCGCAGAACGCCGTAGAAAGTGTGCGGGATCCAAATGGTTGTGCGCAGAACGCCCTAGAAAGTGTGTGGGACCCAAATGGGTGTGCGCAGAACGCCGTAGAAAGTGTGCGGGACCCACGTGGGAGTGCACCGGACGCCGTAGGAAGTGTGTGGGACCCAAATGGGTGTGCGCAGAACGCCGTAGAAAGTGTGTGGGACCCAAATGGGTGTGCGCAGAACGCCGTAAAAAGTGTGTGGGACCCGAATGGGTGTGCGCAGAACGCCGTAAAAGCGTGTGGGACCCAAATGGGTGTGCGCAGAACGCCGTAGAAAGTGTGTGGGACCCAAATGGGTGTGCGCAGAACGCCGTAAAAAGTGTGTGGGACCCAAATGGGTGTGCGCAGAACGCCGTAGAAAGTGTGTGGGACCCAAATGGGTGTGCGCAGAACGCCGTAGAAAGTGTGTGGGACCCAAATGGGTGTGCGCAGAACGCCGTAGAAAGTATGCGGGAACCAAGTGGGAGTGCGCCGAACGCCGTAGAAAGTGTGCGGGATCCAAATGGGTGTGCGCAGAACGCCCTAGAAAGTGTGTGGGACCCAAATGAGAGTGCGCTGGACGCCGTAGAAAGTGTGCGGGACCCAAATGGGTGTGCGTCGGACGCCGTAGAAAGTGTGTGGGATCCAAATGGGTGTGCGCAGAACGCCGTAGAAAGTGTGCGGGACCCACGTGGGAGTGCACCGGACGCCGTAGAAAGTGTGCGGGACTCAAATGGGTGTGCGCAGAACGCCGTAGAAAGTGTGCGGGATCCAAATGGTTGTGCGCAGAACGCCCTAGAAAGTGTGTGGGACCCAAATGGGTGTGCGCAGAACGCCGTAGAAAGTGTGCGGGACCCACGTGGGAGTGCACCGGACGCCGTAGAAAGTGTTCGGGACTCAAATGGGTGTGCGCAGAACGCCGTAGAAAGTGTGCGGGACCCAAGTGGGAGTGCACCGGACGCCGTAGAAAGTGTGCGGGACTCAAATGGGTGTGCGCAGAACGCCGTAGAAAGTGTGCGGGATCCAAATGGTTGTGCGCAGAACGCCCTAGAAAGTGTGTGGGACCCAAATGGGTGTGCGCAGAACGCCGTAGAAAGTGTGCGGGACCCACGTGGGAGTGCGCAGAACGCCGTAGAAAGTGTGTGTGGGACCCAAATGGGTGTGCGCAGAACGCCGTAGAAAGTGTGTGGCACCCAAATGGGTGTGTGCAGAACGCCCTAGAAAGTGTGTGGGACCCGAATGGGTGTGCGCAGAACGCCGTAGAAAGTGTGCGGGACCCAAATGGGTGTGCGCAGAACGCCGTAGAAAGTGTGCGGGACCCACGTGGGAGTGCGCCGGACGCCGTAGAAAGTGTGCGGGACCCAAGTGGGAGTGCGCCGGACGCCGTAGAAAGTGTGCGGGATCCAAATGGTTGTGCGCAGAACGCCCTAGAAAGTGTGTGGGACCCAAATGGGTGTGCGCAGAACGCCGTAGAAAGTGTGCGGGACCCACGTGGGAGTGCACCGGACGCCGTAGAAAGTGTGCGGGACTCAAATGGGTGTGCGTTGAACGCCGTAGAAAGTGTGCGGGACCCAAGTGGGAGTGCACCGGACGCCGTAGAAAGTGTGCGGGACTCAAATGGGTGTGCGCAGAACGCCGTAGAAAGTGTGCGGGATCCAAATGGTTGTGCGCAGAACGCCCTAGAAAGTGTGTGGGACCCAAATGGGTGTGCGCAGAACGCCGTAGAAAGTGTGCCGGGACCCAAGTGGGAGTGCACCGGACGCCGTAGAAGTGTGCGGGACTCAAATGGGTGTGCGCAGAACGCCGTAGAAAGTGTGCGGGATCCAAATGGTTGTGCGCAGAACGCCCTAGAAAGTGTGTGGCACCCAAATGGGTGTGCGCAGAACGCCGTAGAAAGTGTGCGGGACCCACGTGGGAGTGCACCGGACGCCGTAGAAAGTGTGTGGGACCCAAATGGGTGTGCGCAGAACGCCGTAGAAAGTGTGTGGGACCCAAATGGGTGTGCGCCGGACGCCGTAGAAAGTGTGCGGGACCCAACTGGGTGTGCGCAGAACGCCATAGTAAGTGTGTGGGACCCAAATGGGTGTGCGCAGAACGCCGTAGAAAGTGTGCGGGACCCAAATGGGTGTGCGCAGAACGCCGTAGTAAATGTGCGGGACCCAAATGGGTGTGCGCAGAACGCCCTAGAAAGTGTGCGGGACCCAAATGAGTGTGCGCAGAACGCCGTAGTAAATGTGTGGGACCCAAATGGGTGTGCGCAGAACGCCGTAGAAAGTGTGGTAAGGACCCATGTGCGCAGAACGCCGTAGAAAGTGTGTGGGATCCAAATGGGTGTGCGCAGAACGCCGTAGAAAGTGTGCGGGACCCAAATGGGTGTGCACAGAACGCCGTAGAAAGTGTGTGGGACCCAAATGGGTGTGCGCAGAACGCCGTAGAAAGTGTGCGGGATCCAAATTGGTGTGCGTAGAACGCCGTAGAAAGTGTGCGGGACCCACGTGGGAGTGCGTCGGACGCCGTAGTAAGTGTGTGGGACCCAAGCGGGTGTGCGCAGGACGCCGTAGAAAGTGTGCGGGATCCAAATGGGTGTGCGCAGAACGCCCTAGAAAGGGACCCAAATGGGTGTGCGCAGAACTCCGTAGAAAGTGTGCGGGACCCACGTGGGAGTGCACCGGACGCCGTAGAAAGTGTGCGGGACTCAAATGGGTGTGCGCAGAACGCCGTAGAAAGTGTGCGGGACCCAAGTGGGAGTGCACCGGACGCCGTAGAAAGTGTGCGGGACTCAAATGGGTGTGCGCAGAACGCCGTAGAAAGTGTGCGGGATCCAAATGGTTGTGCGCAGAACGCCCTAGAAAGTGTGTGGGACCCAAATGGGTGTGCGCAGAACGCCGTAGAAAGTGTGCGGGACCCACGTGGGAGTGCACCGGACGCCGTAGAAAGTGTGTGGGACCCAAATGGGTGTGCGCAGAACGCCGTAGAAAGTGTGTGGCACCCAAATGGGTGTGCGCAGAACGCCGTAAAAAGTGTGTGGGACCCGAATGGGTGTGCGCAGAACGCCGTAAAAGTGTGTGGGACCCAAATGGGTGTGCGCAGAACGCCGTAGAAAGTGTGCGGGACCCACGTGGGAGTGCGCCGGACGCCGTAGAAAGTGTGCGGGACCCAAGTGGGAGTGCGCCGGACGCCGTAGAAAGTGTGCGGGATCCAAATGGTTGTGCGCAGAACGCCCTAGAAAGTGTGTGGGACCCAAATGGGTGTGCGCAGAACGCCGTAGAAAGTGTGCGGGACCCACGTGGGAGTGCACCGGACGCCGTAGAAAGTGTGCGGGACTCAAATGGGTGTGCGTTGAACGCCGTAGAAAGTGTGCGGGACCCAAGTGGGAGTGCACCGGACGCCGTAGAAAGTGTGCGGGACTCAAATGGGTGTGCGCAGAACGCCGTAGAAAGTGTGCGGGATCCAAATGGTTGTGCGCAGAACGCCCTAGAAAGTGTGTGGGACCCAAATGGGTGTGCGCAGAACGCCGTAGAAAGTGTGCGGGACCCAAGTGGGAGTGCACCGGACGCCGTAGAAAGTGTGCGGGACTCAAATGGGTGTGCGCAGAACGCCGTAGAAAGTGTGCGGGACCCAAATGGGTGTGCGCAGAACGCCCTAGAAAGTGTGCGGGACCCAATTGGGTGTGCGCAGAACGCCGTGGATAGTGTGCGGGACCCCAGCAGCAGTGCGAAAGACGCCGTAGAAAGTATGTGGGACCCAAATGGGTGTGCGCAGAACGCCGTAGAAAGTGTGTGGGACCCAAATGGGTGTGCGCAGAACGCCGTAGAAAGTGTGTGGGACCCAAATGGGTGTGCGCAGAACGCCGTAGAAAGTGTGTGGGACCCAAATGGGTGTGCGCAGAACGCCGTAGAAAGTGTGTGGGAACCAAGCGGGAGTGCGCCGAACGCCGTAGAAAGTGTGCGGGACCCAAATGGGTGTGCGCAGAACGCCGTAGAAAGAGTGTGGGACCCAAATGGGTGTGCGCAGAACGCCGTAGAAAGTGTGCGGGACCCGAATGGGTGTGCGCACAACGCCGTAGAAAGGGTGTGGGACCCAAATGGGAGTGCACCGGACGCCGTAGAAAGTGTGTGGGACCCAAATGGGTGTGCGCAGAACGCCGTAGAAAGTGTGTGGGACCCAAATGGGAGTGCGCCGGACGCCGTAGAAAGTGTGTGGGATCCAAATGGGTGTGCGCAGAACGCCGTAGAAAGTGTGCGGGACCCCTGGGAGTGCACCGGACGCCGAAAGTGTGCGGGACTCAAATGGTGTCGCCGGACGCCGTAGAAAGTGTGCGGGATCAAATGGTTGTGCGCAGGACGCCGTAGAAAGTGTGCGGGACCCAAATGGGTGTGCGCAGAACGCCGTATAAAGTGTGCGGGACCCAAATGGGTGTGCGCAGAACGCCGTAGAAAGTGTGTGGGACCCAAATGGGTGTGCGCAGAACGCCGTAGAAAGTGTGTGGGACCCAAATGGGTGTGCGCAGAACGCCGTAGAAAGTGTGTGGGACCCAAATGGGTGTGCGCAGAACGCCGTAGAAAGTGTGCGGGACCCACGTGGGAGTGCGCCGGACGCCGTAGAATGTGTGCGGGACCCAAGTGGGAGTGCGCCGGACGCCGTAGAAAGTGTGCGGGACCCAAATGGTTGTGCGCAGAACGCCGTAGAAAGTGTGTGGGACCCAAATGGGTGTGCGCAGAACGCCGTAGAAAGTGTGCGGGACCCACGTGGGAGTGCACCGGACGCCGTAGAAAGTGTGCGGGACTCAAATGGGTGTGCGCAGAACGCCGTAGAAAGTGTGCGGGACCCAAATGGGAGTCCGTCGGACTTCGTAGAAAGTGTGCGGGACCCGAACGGGTGTGCGCAGAACGCCGTAGAAAGTGTGCTGGATCCAAATGGGTGTGCGCAGAACGCCCTAGAAAGTGTGTGGGACCCAAGTGGGGTGCGTCGGACGCCGTAGAAAGGGGGCGGGACCCAGAGTGGGAGTGCACCGGACGCCGTAGAAAGTGTGCGGGACTCAAATGGGTGTGCGCAGAACGCCGTAGAAAGTGTGCGGGATCCAAATGGTTGTGCGCAGAACGGCGTAGAAAGTGTGTGGGACCCAAATGGGCGTGCGCAGAACGCGCTAGAAAGTGTGCGGGACCCCAGTGGGAGTGCGCCGGACGCCGTTGAAAGTGTGAGGGACCCCAATGGGTGTGCGCAGAACGCCGTAGAAAGTGTGTGGGACCCAAATGGGTGTGCGCAGAACGCCGTAAAAAGTGTGTGGGACCCGAATGGGTGTGCGCAGAACGCCGTAGAAAGTGTGTGGGACCCAAATGGGTGTGCGCAGAACGCCGTAGAAAGTATGCGGGACCCAAGTGGGAGTGCGCCGAACGCCGTACAAAGTGTGCGGGACCCAAATGGGTGTGCGCAGAACGCCGTAGAAAGTGTGTGGGACCCAAAGAGAGGGCGCAGGACGCCGTAGAAAGTATGCGGGACCCAAATGGGTGAGCGCAGAACGCCGTAGAAAGTGTGTGGGATCCAAATGGGAATGCACCGGACGCCGTAGAAAGTGTGTGGGACCCAAATGGGTGTGCGCAGAACGCCGTAGAAAGTGTGTGGGACCCAAATGGGTGTGCGCAGAACGCCGTAAAAAGTGTGTGGGACCCGAATGGGTGTGCGCAGAACGCCGTAAAAGCGTGTGGGACCCAAATGGGTGTGCGCAGAACGCCGTAGAAAGTGTGTGGGACCCAAATGGGTGTGCGCAGAACGCCGTAGAAAGTGTGTGGGACCCAAATGGGTGTGCGCAGAACGCCGTAGAAAGTGTGTGGGACCCAAATGGGTGTGCGCAGAACGCCGTAGAAAGTGTGTGGGACCCAAATGGGTGTGCGCACAACGCCCTAGAAAGTGTGTGGGACCCAAATGAGAGTGCGCTGGACGCCGTAGAAAGTGTGCGGGACCCAAATGGGTGTGCGTCGGACGCCGTAGAAAGTGTGTGGGATCCAAATGGGTGTGCGCAGAACGCAGTAGAAAGTGTGTGGGACCCAAATGGGTGTGCGCAGAACGCCGTAAAAAGTGTGTGGGACCCAAATGGGTGTGCGCAGAACGCCGTAGAAAGTGTGTGGGACCCAAATGGGTGTGCGCAGAACGCCGTAGAAAGTGTGTGGGACCCAAATGGGTGTGCGCAGAACGCCGTAGAAAGTATGCGGGAACCAAGTGGGAGTGCGCCAAACGCCGTAGAAAGTGTGCGGGACCCAAATGGGTGTGCGCAGAACGCCGTAGAAAGTGTGTGGCACCCAAATGGGTGTGCGCAGAACGCCGTAAAAAGTGTGTGGGACCCGAATGGGTGTGCGCAGAACGCCGTAAAAGTGTGTGGGACCCAAATGGGTGTGCGCAGAACGCCGTAGAAAGTGTGCGGGACCCACGTGGGAGGGCGCCGGACGCCGTAGAAAGTGTGCGGGACCCAAGTGGGAGTGCGCCGGACGCCGTAGAAAGTGTGCGGGATCCAAATGGTTGTGCGCAGAACGCCCTAGAAAGTGTGTGGGACCCAAATGGGTGTGCGCAGAACGCCGTAGAAAGTGTGCGGGACCCACGTGGGAGTGCACCGGACGCCGTAGAAAGTGTGCGGGACTCAAATGGGTGTGCGTTGAACGCCGTAGAAAGTGTGCGGGACCCAAGTGGGAGTGCACCGGACGCCGTAGAAAGTGTGCGGGACTCAAATGGGTGTGCGCAGAACGCCGTAGAAAGTGTGCGGGATCCAAATGGTTGTGCGCAGAACGCCCTAGAAAGTGTGTGGGACCCAAATGGGTGTGCGCAGAACGCCGTAGAAAGTGTGCGGGACCCAAGTGGGAGTGCACCGGACGCCGTAGAAAGTGTGCGGGACTCAAATGGGTGTGCGCAGAACGCCGTAGAAAGTGTGCGGGATCCAAATGGTTGTGCGCAGAACGCCCTAGAAAGTGTGTGGGACCCAAATGGGTGTGCGCAGAACGCCGTGGATAGTGTGCGGGACCCCAGCAGCAGTGCGAAAGACGCCGTAGAAAGTATGTGGGACCCAAATGGGTGTGCGCAGAACGCCCTAGAAAGTGTGTGGGACCCAAATGGGTGTGCGCAGAACGCCGTAAAAAGTGTGTGGGACCCGAATGGGTGTGCGCAGAACGCCGTAAAAGTGTGTGGGACCCAAATGGGTGTGCGCAGAACGCCGTAGAAAGTATGCGGGAACCAAGTGGGAGTGCGCCGAACGCCGTAGAAAGTGTGCGGGACCCAAATGGGTGTGCGCAGAACGCCCTAGAAAGTGTGTGGGACCCAAATGAGAGTGCGCTGGACGCCGTAGAAAGTGTGCGGGACCCAAATGGGTGTGCGTCGGACGCCGTAGAAAGTGTGTGGGATCCAAATGGGAGTGCACCGGACGCCGTAGAAAGTATGTGGGACCCAAATGGGTGTGCGCAGAACGCCGTAGAAAGTGTGTGGGACCCAAATGGGTGTGCGCAGAACGCCGTAAAAAGTGTGTGGGACCCGAATGGGTGTGCGCAGAACGCCGTAAAAGCGTGTGGGACCCAAATGGGTGTGCGCAGAACGCCGTAGAAAGTGTGTGGGACCCAAATGGGTGTGCGCAGAACGCCGTAAAAAGTGTGTGGGACCCAAATGGGTGTGCGCAGAACGCCGTAGAAAGTGTGTGGGACCCAAATGGGTGTGCGCAGAACGCCGTAGAAAGTGTGTGGGACCCAAATGGGTGTGCGCAGAACGCCCTAGAAAGTGTGTGGGACCCAAATGAGAGTGCGCTGGACGCCGTAGAAAGTGTGCGGGACCCAAATGGGTGTGCGTCGGACGCCGTAGAAAGTGTGTGGGATCCAAATGGGTGTGCGCAGAACGCAGTAGAAAGTGTGTGGGACCCAAATGGGTGTGCGCAGAACGCCGTAAAAAGTGTGTGGGACCCAAATGGGTGTGCGCAGAACGCCGTAGAAAGTGTGTGGGACCCAAATGGGTGTGCGCAGAACGCCGTAGAAAGTGTGTGGGACCCAAATGGGTGTGCGCAGAACGCCGTAGAAAGTATGCGGGAACCAAGTGGGAGTGCGCCAAACGCCGTAGAAAGTGTGCGGGACCCAAATGGGTGTGCGCAGAACGCCCTAGAAAGTGTGTGGGACCCAAATGAGAGTGCGCTGGACGCCGTAGAAAGTGTGCGGGACCCAAATGGGTGTGCGTCGGACGCCGTAGAAAGTGTGTGGGATCCAAATGGGTGTGCGCAGAACGCCGTAGAAAGTGTGCGGGACCCACGTGGGAGTGCACCGGACGCCGTAGAAAGTGTGCGGGACTCAAATGGGTGTGCGCAGAACGCCGTAGAAAGTGTGCGGGATCCAAATGGTTGTGCGCAGAACGCCGTAGAAAGTGTGTGGGACCCAAATGGGTGTGCGCAGAACGCCGTAAAAAGTGTGTGGGACCCAAATGGGTGTGCGCAGAACGCCGTAGTAAGTGTGTGGGACCCAAATGGGTGTGCGCAGAACGCCGTAGAAAGTGTGTGGGACCCAAATGGGTATGCGCAGAACGCCCTAGAAAGTGTGTGGGACCCAAATGAGAGTGGGCCGGACGCCGTAGAAAGTGTGCGGGACTCAAATGGGTGTGCGTCGGACGCCGTAGAAAGTGTGTGGGATCCAAATGGGTGTGCGCAGAACGCAGTAGAAAGTGTGTGTGACCCAAATCGGTGTGCGCAGAACGCCGTAGAAAGTGTGTGGGACCCAAATGGGTGTGCGCGGAACGCCCTATAAAGAGTGAGGGACCCAAATGGGTGTGCGCAGAACGCTGTAGAAAGTGTGTGGGACCCAAGTGGGAGTGCGCCGGACGCCGTAGAAAGTGTGCGGAACCAGAGTGGGAGTGCCCGAACGCCGTAGAAAGTGTGCGGGACCCAAATGGGTGTGCGCAGAACGCCCTAGAAAGTGTGTGGGACCCAAATGAGAGTGCGCTGGACGCCGTAGAAAGTGTGCGGGACCCAAATGGGTGTGCGTCGGACGCCGTAGAAAGTGTGTGGGATCCAAATGGGTGTGCGCAGGACGCCGTAGAAAGTGTGCGGGACCCACGTGTGAGTGCACCGGACGCCGTAGAAAGTGTGCGGGACTCAAATGGGTGTGCGCGCAGAACGCCGTAGAAAGTGTGCGGGATCCAAATGGTTGTGCGCAGAACGCCCTAGAAAGTGTGTGGGACCCAAATGGGTGTGCGCAGAACGCCGTAGAAAGTGTGCGGGACCCACGTGGGAGTGCACCGGACGCCGTAGAAAGTGTGCGGGACTCAAATGGGTGTGCGCAGAACGCCGTAGAAAGTGTGCGGGATCCAAATGGTTGTGCGCAGAACGCCCTAGAAAGTGTGTGGGACCCAAATGGGTGTGCGCAGAACGCCGTAGAAAGTGTGCGGGACCCAAGTGGGAGTGCGCCGGACGCCGTAGAAAGTGTGCAGGACCCAAATGGGTGTGCGCAGAACGCCGTAGAAAGTGTGTGGGACCCAAATGGGTGTGCGCAGAACGCCGTAGAAAGTGTGCGGGACCCAAATGGGTGTGCGCAGAACGCCGTAGAAAGTGTGCATGAACCAAGTGGGAGTGCGCCGAACGCCGTAGAAAGTGTGCGGGACCCAAATGGGTGTGCGCAGAACGCCCTAAAAAAGTGTGCGGGACCCAAATGGGTGTGCGCAGAACGCCCTAGAAAGTGTGTGGGACCCAAATGGGTGTGCGCAGAATGCCGTAGAAAGTGTGTGGGACCCAAATGAGAGTGCGCTGGACGCCGTAGAAAGTGTGCGGGACCCAAATGGGTGTGCGCAGAACGCCCTAGAAAGTGTGCGGGATCCAAATGGGTGTGCGCAGAACGCCCTAAAAAGTGTGTGGGACCCAAATGGGAGTGCGCAGAACGCCCTAGAAAGTGTGTGGGACCCAAATGGGTGTGCGCAGAACGCCGTAGAAAGTGTGCGGGACCCAATTGGGAGTGCGCCGGACGCCGTAGAAAGTGTGCGGGACCCAGAGTGGGAGTGCGCCGGACGCCGTAGAAAGTGTGCGGGATCCAAATGGGTGTGCGCAGAATGCCCTAGAAAGTGTGTGGGACCCAAATGAGAGTGCGCCGGACGCCATAGAAAGTGTGCGGGACTCAAGTGGGAGTGCGTCGGACGCCGTAGAAAGTGTGTGGGATCCAAATGGGTGTGCGCAGAACGCCGTAGAAAGGGTGCGGGACCCACGTGGGGTGCACCGGACGCCGTAGAAAGTGTGCGGGACTCAAATGGGTGTGCGCAGAACGCCGTAGAAAGTGTGCGGGATCCAAATGGTTGTGCGCAGAACGCCCTAGAAAGTGTGTGGGACCCAAATGGGTGTGCGCAGAACGCCGTAGAAAGTGTGCGGGACCCACGTGGGAGTGCACCGGACGCCGTAGAAAGTGTGTGGGACCCAAATGGGTGTGCGCAGAACGCCGTAGAAAGTGTGTGGCACCCAAATGGGTGTGCGCAGAACGCCGTAAAAGTGTGTGGGACCCGAATGGGTGTGCGCAGAACGCCGTAAAAGTGTGTGGGACCCAAATGGGTGTGCGCAGAACGCCGTAGAAAGTGTGTGGGACCCAAATGGGTGTACGCAGAACGCCGTAAAAAGTGTGTGGGACTCAAATGGGTGTGCGCAGAACGCCGTAGAAAGTGTGTGGGACCCAAATGGGTGTGCGCAGAACGCCGTAGAAAGCGTGTGGGACCCAAATGGGTGTGCGCAGAACGCCGTAGAAAGTATGTGGGAACCAAGTGGGAGTACGCCGAACGCCGTAGAAAGTGTGCGGGACCCAAATGGGTGTGCGCAGAACGCCGTAGAAAGTGTGCGGGACCCAAATGGGTGTGCGCAGAACGCCCTAGAAAGTGTGTGGGACCCAAATGAGAGTGCGCTGGACGCCGTAGAAAGTGTGCGGGACCCAAATGGGTGTGCGCAGAACGCCCTAGAAAGTGTGCGGGATCCAAATGGGTGTGCGCAGAACGCCCTAAAAAGTGTGTGGGACCCAAATGGGAGTGCGCAGAACGCCCTAGAAAGTGTGTGGGGCCCAAGTGGGTGTGCGCAGAACGCCGTAGAAAGTGTGCGGGACTCAATTGGGAGTGCGCCGGACGCCGTAGAAAGTGTGCGGGACCCAAGTGGGAGTGCGCCGGACGCCGTAGAAAGTGTGCGGAATCCAAATGGGTGTGCGCAGAATGCCCTAGAAAGTGTGTGGGACCCAAATGAGAGTGCGCCGGACGCCATAGAAAGTGTGCGGGACTCAAGTGGGAGTGCGTCGGACGCCGTAGAAAGTGTGTGGGATCCAAATGGGTGTGCGCAGAACGCCGTAGAAAGTGTGCGGGACCCACGTGGGGGTGCACCGGACGCCGTAGAAAGTGTGCGGGACTCAAATGGGTGTGCGCAGAACGCCGTAGAAAGTGTGCGGGATCCAAATGGTTGTGCGCAGAACGCCCTAGAAAGTGTGTGGGACCCAAATGGGTGTGCGCAGAACGCCGTAGAAAGTGTGCGGGACCCACGTGGGAGTGCACCGGACGCCGTAGAAAGTGTGTGGGACCCAAATGGGTGTGCGCAGAACGCCGTAGAAAGTGTGTGGCACCCAAATGGGTGTGCGCAGAACGCCGTAAAAAGTGTGTGGGACCCGAATGGGTGTGCGCAGAACGCCGTAAAAGTGTGTGGGACCCAAATGGTTGTGCGCAGAACGCCGTAGAAAGTGTGTGGGACCCAAATGGGTGTGCGCAGAACGCCGTAAAAAGTGTGTGGGACCCAAATGGGTGTGCGCAGAACGCCGTAGAAAGTGTGTGGGACCCAAATGGGTGTGCGCAGAACGCCGTAGAAAGTGTGTGGGACCCAAATGGGTGTGCGCAGAACGCCCTAGAAAGTGTGCGGGATCCAAATGGGTGTGCGCAGAACGCCCTAGAAAGTGTGTGGGACCCAAATGAGAGTGCGCTGGACGCCGTAGAAAGTGTGCGGGACCCAAATGGGTGTGCGCAGAACGCCCTAGAAAGTGTGCGGGATCCAAATGGGTGTGCGCAGAACGCCCTAGAAAGTGTGTGGGACCCAAATTGGAGTGCGCAGAACGCCCTAGAAAGTGTGTGGGACCCAAATGGGTGTGCGCAGAACGCCGTAGAAAGTGTGCGGGACCCACTGGGAGTGCGCCGGACGCCGTAGAAAGTGTGCGGGACCCACGTGGGAGTGCGCCGGACGCCGTAGAAAGTGTGCGGGACCCAAGTGGGAGTGCGCCGGACGCCGTAGAAAGTGTGCGGGATCCAAATGGGTGTGCGCAGAACGCCGTAGAAAGTGTGCGGGACCCAATTGGGAGTGCGCCGGACGCCGTAGAAAGTGTGCGGGACCCACGTGGGAGTGCGCCGGACGCCGTAGAAAGTGTGCGGGACCCAAGTGGGAGTGCGCCGGACGCCGTAGAAAGTGTGCGGGATCCAAATGGGTGTGCGCAGAATGCCCTAGAAAGTGTGTGGGACCCAAATGAGAGTGCGCCGGACGCCATAGAAAGTGTGCGGGACTCAAGTGGGAGTGCGTCGGACGCCGTAGAAATTGTGTGGGATCCAAATGGGTGTGCGCAGAACGCCGTAGAAAGTGTGCGGGACCCACGTGGGAGTGCACCGGACGCCGTAGAAAGTGTGCGGGACTCAAATGGGTGTGCGCAGAACGCCGTAGAAAGTGTGCGGGATCCAAATGGTTGTGCGCAGAACGCCGTAGAAAGTGTGTGGGACCCAAATGGGTGTGCGCAGAACGCCGTAGAAAGTGTGTGGCACCCAAATGGGTGTGCGCAGAACGCCGTAAAAAGTGTGTGGGACCCGAATGGGTGTGCGCAGAACGCCGTAAAAGTGTGTGGGACCCAAATGGGTGTGCGCAGAACGCCGTAGAAAGTGTGTGGGACCCAAATGGGTGCACGCAGAACGCCGTAAAAAGTGTGTGGGACCCAAATGGGTGTGCGCAGAACGCCGTAGAAAGTGTGTGGGACCCAAATGGGTGTGCGCAGAACGCCGTAGAAAGTATGCGGGAACCAAGTGGGAGTGCGCCGAACGCCGTAGAAAGTGTGCGGGACCCAAATGGGTGTGCGCAGAACGCCCTAGAAAGTGTGTGGGACCCAAATGAGAGTGCGCTGGACGCCGTAGAAAGTGTGCGGGACCCAAATGGGTGTGCGCAGAACGCCCTAGAAAGTGTGCGGGATCCAAATGGGTGTGCGCAGAACGCCCTAGAAAGTGTGTGGGACCCAAATGGGAGTGCGCAGAACGCCCTAGAAAGTGTGTGGGACCCAAATGGGTGTGCGCAGAACGCCGTAGAAAGTGTGCGGGACCCAATTGGGAGTGCGCCGGACGCCGTAGAAAGTGTGCGGGACCCACGTGGGAGTGCGCCGGACGCCGTAGAAAGTGTGCGGGACCCAAGTGGGAGTGCGCCGGACGCCGTAGAAAGTGTGCGGGATCCAAATGGGTGTGCGCAGAACGCCGTAGAAAGTGTGCGGGATCCAAATGGTTGTGCGCAGAACGCCGTAGAAAGTGTGCGGGACCCACGTGGGAGTGCACCGGACGCCGTAGAAAGTGTGCGGGACTCAAATGGGTGTGCGCAGAACGCCGTAGAAAGTGTGCGGGATCCAAATGGTTGTGCGCAGAACGCCCTAGAAAGTGTGTGGGACCCAAATGGGTGTGCGCAGAACGCCGTAGAAAGTGTGCGGGACCTACGTGGGAGTGCACCGGACGCCGTAGAAAGTGTGCGGGACTCAAATGGGTGTGCGCAGAACGCCGTAGAAAGTGTGCGGGATCCAAATGGTTGTGCGCAGAACGCCCTAGAAAGTGTGTGGGACCCAAATGGGTGTGCGCAGAACGCCGTAGAAAGTGTGCGGGACCCAAGTGGGAGTGCGCCGGACGCCGTAGAAAGTGTGCAGGACCCAAATGGGTGTGCGCAGAACGCCGTAGAAAGTGTGTGGGACCCAAATGGGTGTGCGCAGAACGCCGTAGAAAGTGTGCGGGACCCACGTGGGAGTGCGCCGGACGCCGTAGAAAGTGTGCGGGACCCAAGTGGGAGTGCGCCGGACGCCGTAGAAAGTGTGCGGGATCCAAATGGGTGTGCGCAGAATGCCCTAGAAAGTGTGTGGGACCCAAATGAGAGTGCGCCGGACGCCATAGAAAGTGTGCGGGACTCAAGTGGGAGTGCGTCGGACGCCGTAGAAAGTGTGTGGGATCCAAATGGGTGTGCGCAGAACGCCGTAGAAAGTGTGCGGGACCCACGTGGGAGTGCACCGGACGCCGTAGAAAGTGTGCGGGACTCAAATGGGTGTGCGCAGAACGCCGTAGAAAGTGTGCGGGATCCAAATGGTTGTGCGCAGAACGCCCTAGAAAGTGTGTGGGACCCAAATGGGTGTGCGCAGAACGCCGTAGAAAGTGTGCGGGTCCCACGTGGGAGTGCACCGGACGCCGTAGAAAGTGTGTGGGACCCAAATGGGTGTGCGCAGAACGCCGTAGAAAGTGTGTGGGACCCAAATGGGTGTGCGCAGAACGCCGTAAAAAGTGTGTGGGACCCGAATGGGTGTGCGCAGAACGCCGTAAAAAGTGTGTGGGACCCAAATGGGTGTGCGCAGAACGCCGTAGAAAGTGTGTGGGACCCAAATGGGTGTGCGCAGAACGCCGTAGAAAGTGTGTGGGACCCAAATGGGTGTGCGCAGAACGCCGTAGAAAGTATGCGGGAACCAAGTGGGAGTGCGCCGAACGCCGTAGAAAGTGTGCGGGACCCAAATGGGTGTGCGCAGAACGTCTTAGAAAGTGTGTGGGACCCAAATGAGAGTGCGCTGGACGCCGTAGAAAGTGTGCGGGACCCAAATGGGTGTGCGCAGAACGCCCTAGAAAGTGTGCGGGATCCAAATGGGTGTGCGCAGAACGCCCTAGAAAGTATGTCGGACCCAAATGGGAGTGCGCAGAACGCCCTAGAAAGTGTGTGGGACCCAAATGGGTGTGCGCAGAACGCCGTAGAAAGTGTGCGGGACCCAAGTGGGAGTGCGCCGGACGCCGTAGAAAGTGTGCAGGACCCAAATGGGTGTGCGCAGAACGCCGTAGAAAGTGTGCGGGACCCACGTGGGAGTGCGCCGGACGCCGTAGAAAGTGTGCGGGACCCAAGTGGGAGTGCGCCGGACGCCGTAGAAAGTGTGCGGGATCCAAATGGGTGTGCGCAGAATGCCCTAGAAAGTGTGTGGGACCCAAATGAGAGTGCGCCGGACGCCATAGAAAGTGTGCGGGACTCAAGTGGGAGTGCGTCGGACGCCGTAGAAAGTGTGTGGGATCCAAATGGGTGTGCGCAGAACGCCGTAGAAAGTGTGCGGGACCCACGTGGGAGTGCACCGGACGCCGTAGAAAGTGTTCGGGACTCAAATGGGTGTGCGCAGAACGCCGTAGAAAGTGTGCGGGATCCAAATGGTTGTGCGCAGAACGCCCTAGAAAGTGTGTGGGACCCAAATGGGTGTGCGCAGAACGCCGTAGAAAGTGTGCGGGTCCCACGTGGGAGTGCACCGGACGCCGTAGAAAGTGTGTGGGACCCAAATGGGTGTGCGCAGAACGCCGTAGAAAGTGTGTGGGACCCAAATGGGTGTGCGCAGAACGCCGTAGAAAGTGTGTGGGACCCGAATGGGTGTGCGCAGAACGCCGTAAAAAGTGTGTGGGACCCAAATGGGTGTGCGCAGAACGCCGTAGAAAGTGTGTGGGACCCAAATGGGTGTGCGCAGAACGCCGTAGAAAGTGTGTGGGACCCAAATGGGTGTGCGCAGAACGCCGTAGAAAGTATGCGGGAACCAAGTGGGAGTGCGCCGAACGCCGTAGAAAGTGTGCGGGACCCAAATGGGTAGGCGCAGAACGTCTTAGAAAGTGTGTGGGACCCAAATGAGAGTGCGCTGGACGCCGTAGAAAGTGTGCGGGACCCAAATGGGTGTGCGCAGAACGCCCTAGAAAGTGTGCGGGATCCAAATGGGTGTGCGCAGAACGCCCTAGAAAGTGTGTGGGACCCAGATGGGAGTGCGCAGAACGCCCTAGAAAGTGTGCGGGACCCAAATGGGTGTGCGCAGAACGCCGTAGAAAGTGTGCGGGACCCAATTGGGAGTGCGCCGGACGCCGTAGAAAGTGTGCGGGACCCACGTGGGAGTGCGCCGGACGCCGTAGAAAGTGTGCGGGACCCAAGTGGGAGTGCGCCGGACGCCGTAGAAAGTGTGCGGGATCCAAATGGGTGTGCGCAGAATGCCCTAGAAAGTGTGTGGGACCCAAATGAGAGTGCGCCGGACGCCATAGAAAGTGTGCGGGACTCAAGTGGGAGTGCGTCGGACGCCGTAGAAAGTGTGTGGGATCCAAATGGGTGTGCGCAGAACGCCGTAGAAAGTGTGCGGGACCCACGTGGGAGTGCACCGGACGCCGTAGAAAGTGTGCGGGACTCAAATGGGTGTGCGCAGAACGCCGTAGAAAGTGTGCGGGATCCAAATGGTTGTGCGCAGAACGCCCTAGAAAGTGTGTGGGACCCAAATGGGTGTGCGCAGAACGCCGTAGAAAGTGTGCGGGTCCCACGTGGGAGTGCACCGGACGCCGTAGAAAGTGTGTGGGACCCAAATTGGTGTGCGCAGAACGCCGTAGAAAGTGTGTGGGACCCAAATGGGTGTGCGCAGAACGCCGTAAAAAGTGTGTGGGACCCGAATGGGTGTGCGCAGAACGCCGTAAAAAGTGTGTGGGACCCAAATGGGTGTGCGCAGAACGCCGTAGGAAGTGTGTGGGACCCAAATGGGTGTGCGCAGAACGCCGTAGAAAGTGTGTGGGACCCAAATGGGTGTGCGCAGAACGCCGTAGAAAGTATGCGGGAACCAAGTGGGAGTGCGCCGAACGCCGTAGAAAGTGTGCGGGACCCAAATGGGTGTGCGCAGAACGTCTTAGAAAGTGTGTGGGACCCAAATGAGAGTGCGCTGAACGCGGTAGACAGTGTGCGGGCCCCAAATGGGTGTGCGCAGAACGCCCTAGCAAGTGTGCGGGATCCAAATGGGTGTGCGCAGAACGCCCTAGAAAGTGTGTGGGACCCAAATGGGAGTGCGCAGAACGCCCTAGAAAGTGTGTGGGACCCAAATGGGTGTGCGCAGAACGCCGTAGAAAGTGTGCGGGACCCAAGTGGGAGTGCGCCGGACGCCGTAGAAAGTGTGCGGGACCCACGTGGGAGTGCGCCGGACGCCGTAGAAAGTGTGCGGGACCCAAGTGGGAGTGCGCCGGACGCCGTAGAAAGTGTGCGGGATCCAAATGGGTGTGCGCAGAACGCCGTAGAAAGTGTGTGGGACCCAAGTGGGAGTGCGCCGGACGCCGTAGAAAGTGTGCGGGACCCAAGTGGGAGTGCGCCGGACGCCGTAGAAAGTGTGCGGGACCCAAATGGGTGTGCGCAGAACGCCGTAGAAAGGGTGCGGGACCCAAATGGGTGTGCGCAGAACGCCGTAGAAAGGGTGCGGGACCCAAATGGGTGTGTGCAGAACGCCGTAGAAAGGGTGCGGGACCCACGTGGAGTGCACCGAACGCCGTAGAAAGTGTGCGGGACCCAAGTGGGAGTGCGCTGGACGCCGTAGAAAGTGTGCGGGACCCAAATGGGCGTGCCCAGAACGCCGTAGAAAGTGTGTGGGACCCAAATGGGTGTGCGCAGAACGCCGTAGAAAGTGTGCGGGACCCAAGTGGGTGTGCGCAGAACGCCGTAGAAAGTATGTGGGACCCAAATGGGTGTGCGCAGAACGCCGTAGAAAGTGTGTGGGACCCAAATGGGTGTGCGCAGAACGCCGTAGAAAGTGTGCGGGACCCAAGTGGAAGTGCGCAGGGCACCTAGAAAGTGTGCGGGACCCAAGTGGGAGTGCGCAGGACGCCGTAGAAAGTGTGCGGGACCCAAATGGGTGTGCGCAGAATGCCCTAGAAAGTGTGTGGGACCCAAATGAGAGTGCGCCGGACGCCGTAGAAAGTGTGCGGGACCCAAATGGGTGTGCGCAATACGCCGTAGAAAGTGTGCGGGATACAAATGGGTGTGCGCAGAACGCCGTAGAAAGTGTGCGGGACCCAAATGGGAGTGCGCAACACGCCGTAGAAAGTGTGTGGGACCCAAATGGGTGTGCGCAGAACGCCGTAGAAAGTGTGCGGGACCCAAGTGGGAGTGCGCCGGACGCCGTAGAAAGTGTGCGGGACCCACGTGGGAGTGCGCCGGACGCCGTAGAAAGTGTGCGGGACCCAAGTGGGAGTGCGCCGGACGCCGTAGAAAGTGTGCGGGACCCAAATGGGTGTGCGCAGAACGCCGTAGAAAGTGTGTGGGACCCAAATGGGTGTGCGCAGAACGCCGTAGAAAGTGTGCGGGACCCAAGTGGGAGTGCGCCGGACGCCGTAGAAAGTGTGTGGGCCCAAATGGGTGTGCGAAGAACGCCGTAGAAAGTGTGCGGGACCCACGTGGGAGGGCACCGGACGACGTATAAAGTGTGCGGGACCCAAATGGGGGTGCGCAGAACGGCGTAGAAAGTGTGCGGGATCCAAATGGTTGTGCGCAGAACGCCCTAGAAAGTGTGCGGGACCCAAATGGGTGTGCGCAGAACGCCCTAGAAGGTGTGCGGGACCCAATTGGGAGTGCACCGGACGCCGTAGAAAGTGTGCGGGACCCAAATGGGTGTGCGCAGAACGCCGTAGAAAGTGTGTGGGACCCAAATGGGTGTGCGCAGAACGCCGTAGAAAGTGTGTGGGACCCAAATGGGTGTGCGCAGAACGCCGTAGAAAGTGTGTGGGACCCAAATGGGTGTGCGCAGAACGCCGTAGAAAGTGTGTGGGACCCAAATGGGTGTGCGCAGAACGCCGTAGAAAGTGTGTGGGACCCAAATGGGTGTACGCAGAACGCCGTAGAAAGTGTGTGGGACCCGAATGGGTGTGCGCAGAACGCCGTATAAAGTGTGCGGGACCCAAATTGGTGTGCGCAGAACGCCGCAGAAAGTGTGTGGGACCCAAATGGGTGTGCGCAGAACGCCGTAGAAAGTGTGCGGGATCCAAATGGGTGTGCGCAGAACGCCGTAGAAAGTGTGCGGGACCCAAATGGGTGTGCGCAATACGCCGTAGAAAGTGTGCGGGACACAAGTGGGAGTGCGCAGAACGCCGTAGAAAGTGTGTGGGACCCAAATGGGCGTGCGCAGAACGCCGTAGAAAGTGTGCGGGACCCAAATGGGTGTGCGCAGAACGCCGTAGAAAGTGTGTGGGACCCGAATGGGAGTGCGCCGGACGCCGTAGAAAGTGTGTGAGACCCAAATGGGCGTGCGCAGAACGCCGTAGAAAGTGTGCGGGAGCCAAATGGGCGGGCGCAGAACGCCGTAGAAAGTGTGCGGGACCCAAATGGGTGTGCGCAGAACGCCGTAGAAAGTGTGCGAAACCCAACTGGGAGTGCGCCGAACGCCGTAGAAAGTGTGCGGGACCCAAATGGGTGTGCGCAGAACGCCGTAGAAAGTGTGTGGGACCCAAATGAGAGTGAGCCGGACGCCGTAGAAAGTGTGCGGGACCCAAATGGGTGTGCGAAGAACGCCGTAGAAAGTGTGCGGGACCCAAATGGGTGTGCGCAGAACGCCGTAGAGAGTGTGCGGGACCCAAATGGGTGTGCGCAGAACGCCGTAGAAAGTGTGCGGGACCCAAATGGGTGTGCGCAGAACGCCGTAGAAAGTGTGCGGGACCCGAATGGGTGTGCGCGGAACGCCGTAGAAAGTGTGCGGGACCCAAGTGGGAGTGCGCCGGACGCCGTAGAAAGTGTGCGGGACCGAATTGAGAGTGCGCAGAACGCCGTAGAAAGTTTGCGGGACCCAAATGGGTGTGCGCAGAACGCCGAAGTAAGTGTGTGGGACCCAAATGGGAGTGCGCCGGACGCCGTAGAAAGTGTGCGGAACACAAGTGAGAGTGCGCAGAACGCCGTAGAAAGTGTGTGGGATCCAAATGGGTGTGCGCAATACGCCGTAGAAAGTGTGTGGGACATAAAGGAGAGTGCGCCGGACGCCGTAGAAAGTGTGCGGGACCCAAATGGGTGTGCGCAGAACGCCCTAGAAAGTGTGTGGGATCAAATGGGTGTGCGCAGAACGCCCTAGAAAGTGTGTGGGACCCAAATGGGTGTGCGCAGAACGCCGTAGAAAGTGTGCGGGACCCAAATGGCTGTGCGCAGAACGCCGTAGAAAGTGTGCGGGACCCAAGTGGGATTGCGCCGGACGCCGTAGAAAGTGTGCGGGACCCAAATGGGTGTGCGCAGAACGCCGTAGAAAGTGTGCGGGACCCAACTGGGTGTGCGCAGAACGCCCTAGAAAGTGTGTGGGACCCAAATGGGTGTGCGCGGAACGTCGTAGAAAGTGTGCGGGACCCAAATGGGTGTGCGCAGAACGCCGTAGAAAGTGTGCGGGACCCAAATGGGTGTGCGCAGAACGCCCTAGAAAGTGTGTGGGACCCAAATGGGTGTGCGCCGGACGCAGTAGAAAGTGTGAGGGACCCAAATGGGTGTGCGCAGAACGCCGTAGAAAGTGTGCGGGACCCAAATGGGTGTGCGCAGAACGCCGTAGAAAGTGTGCGGGACCCAAATGAGAGTGCGCCGGACGCCATAGAAAGTGTGCAAGACCCAAATGGGTGTGCGCAGAACGCCGTACAAAGTGTGCGGGACCCGAGTGGGATTACGCCGGACGCCGTAGAAAGTGAGCGGGACCCAAATGGGTGTGCGCAGAACACCGTAGAAAGTGTACGGGACACAAATGGGTGTGCGCAGAACGCCACAGAAAGTGTGCGGGACACAAATGGGTGTGCGCAGAACGCCACAGAAAGTGTGCGGGATACAAATGAGAGTGTGCCGGATACCTTAGAAAGTGTGCGGGACCCAAATATTTGTGCGCAGAACGCCGTAGAAAGTGTGCGGGACACAAATGGATGTGCGCAGAACGCCACAGAAAGTGTGCGGGACCCACGTGGGAGTGCACCGGACGCCGTAGAAAGTGTGCGGGACTCAAATGGGTGTGCGCAGAACGCCGTAGAAAGTGTGCGGGATCCAAATGGTTGTGCGCAGAACGCCCTAGAAAGTGTGTGGGACCCAAATGGGTGTGCGCAGAACGCCGTAGAAAGTGTGCGGGACCCAAGTGGGAGTGCGCCGGACGCCGTAGAAAGTGTGCGGGACCCCAAATGGGTGGGCGCAGAACGCCGTGGAAAGTGTGTGGGACCCAAATGGGTGTGCGCAGAACGCCGTAGAAAGTGTGCGGGTCCCAAATGGGTGTGCGCAGAACGCCCTAGAAAGTGTGCGGGTCCCAAATGGGTGTGCGCAGAACGCCGGAGAAAATGTGTGGGACCCAAATGGGTGTGCGTAGAACGCCGTAGAAAGTGTGCGGGACCCAAGTGGGAGTGCGCCGGACGCCGTAGAAAGTGTGTGGGACCCAAATGGGTGTGCGCAGAACGCCGTAGAAAGTGTGTGGAACCCAAATGAGAGTGCGCTGGACGCCGTAGAAAGTGTGCGGGACCTAAGTGGGAGTGCGCAGAACGCCGTAGAAAGTGTGCGGGATCCAAATGGGTGTGCGCAGAACGCCTAGAAAGTGAGCAGGACCCAAATGGGTGTGCGCAGAACGCCGTAGAAAGTGTGTGGGACCCGAATGGGTGTGCGCAGAACGCCGTAGAAAGTGTGCGGGACCCAAATTGGTGTGCGCAGAACGGCGTAGAAAGTGTACGGGACCCAAATAACAGTGCGCCGGATGCCGTAGAAAGTGGCGGGACCCAAATGGGTGTGCGCAGAACGCCGTACAAAATGTGCGGGATCCAAATGGGTGTGCGCAGAACGCCGTAGAAAGTGTGTGGGACCCAGATGAGAGTGCGCAGGACTCCGTAGAAAGTGTGTGGGACCCAAATAACAGTGCGCCAGACGTCGTAGAAAGTGTGTGGGACCCAAATGGGTGTGCGCGGTACGCCGTAGGAAGGGTGCGGTACCCAAATGGGAGTGCGCCGGACGCCGTAGAAAGTGTGCGGGACCCAAATGGGTGTGCGCAGAACGCCGTAGAAAGTGTGTGGGATCCAAATGGGTGTGCGCAGAACGCCCTAGAAAGTGTGTGGGACCCAAATGGGTGTGCGCGGAACGTCGTAGAAAGTGTGCGGGACCCAAATGGGTGTGCGCAGAACGCCGTAGAAAGTGTGCGGGACCCAACTGGGTGTGCGCAGAACGCCGTAGAAAGTGTGCGGGACCCAAATGGGTGTGCGCAGAACGCCCTAGAAAGTGTGTGGGACCCAAATGGGTGTGCGCAGAACGCCGTAGTAAGTGTGTTGGACCCAAATGAGAGTGCGCCGAACGCCGTAGAAAGTGTGCCGGACCCAAATGGGTGTGCGCAGAACGCCCCAGAAAGTGTGTGGGACCCAAATGGGTGTGCGCAGAACGCCGTAGAAAGTGTGTGGGACCCAAATGGTGTGCGCAGAACGCCGTAGAAAGTGTGCGGGACCCAAACGGGAGTGCGCAGAACGCCGTAGAAAGTATGCGGGACCCAAATGGGTGTGCGCAGAACGCCGTAGAAAGTGTGCGGGACCCAAATGGGTGTGCGCAGAACGCCGTAGAAAGTGTGTGGGACCCAAATGGGTGTGCGCAGAACGCCCTAGAAAGTGTGTGGGACCCGAATGGGTGCGCAGAACGTCGTATAAAGTGTGCGGGACCCAAATTGGTGTGCGCAGAACGCCGCAGAAAGTGTGTGGGACCCAAATGGGTGTGCGCAGAACGCCGTAGAAAGTGTGCGGGACCCAAATGGGTGTGCGCAGAACGCCCTAGAAAGTGTGCGGGACCCAAATGGGTGTGCGCAGAACGCCCTAGAAAGTGTGCGGGACCCAAATGGGTGTGCGCAGAATGCCCTAGAAAGTGTGTGGGACCCAAATGGGTGTGCGCCGGACGCCGAAGAAAGTGTGCGGGACGCAAATGGGTGTGCGCAGAACGCCGTAGAAAGTGTGCGGGATCCAAATGGGTGTGCGCAATACGCCGTAGAAAGTGTGCGGAACCCAAGTGGGAGTGCGCAGAACGCCGTAGAAAGTGTATGGGACCCAAATGAGAGTGCGCCGGACGCCGTAGAAAGTGTGCGGGACCCACGTGGGAGTGCGCCGGACGCCGTAGAAAGTGTGCGGGACCCAAATGGGTGTGCGCAGAACGCCGTAGAGAGTGTTCGGGACCCAAATGGGTGTGCGCAGAACGCCGTAGAAAGTGTGTGGGACCCAAATGAGTGTGCGCAGAACGCCCTAGAAAGTGTGCGGGACCCAAATGGGTGTGCGCCGAACACCGTAGTAAATGTGTGGGACCCAAATGGGTGTACGCAGAACGCCGTAGAAAGTATGCGGGACCCAAATGGGTGTGCGCAGAACGCCGTAGAACATGTGTGGGACCCAAATGGATGTGCGCAGAACGCCGTAGAAAGTGTGTGGGACCCAAATGGGTGTGCGCAGAACGCCGTAGAAAGTGTGCGGGACCCAAATGGGTGTGCGCAGAACGCCGTAGAAAGTGTGTGGGACCCAAATGGGTGTGCGCAGAACGCCGTAGAAAGTGTGCGGGACCCAAATGGGTGTGCGCAGAACGCCGTAGAAAGTGTGCGGGACCCAAATGGGTGTGCGCGGAAAGCCGTAGAAAGTGTGTGGGACCCAAATGGGTTTGCGCAGAACGCCGTAGAAAGTGTGCGGGACCCAAATGGTTGTGCGCAGAACGCCGTAGAAAGTGTGTGGGACCCAAATGGGTGTGCGCAGAACGCCGTAGAAAGTGTGCGGGACCCAAATGGGTGTGCGCCGGACGCCGTAGAAAGTGTGCGGGATCCAAATGGGTGTGCGCAGAACGCCCTAGAAAGTGCGTGGGACCCAAATGGGTGTGCGCAGAACGCCGTAGAAAGTGTGCGGGACCCAAATGGGTGTGCGCAGAACGCCCTATAAAGCGTGCGGGACCCAAACGGGTGTGCGCAGAACGCCGTAGAAAGTGTGCGGGACCCAAGTGGGAGTGCGCCGGACGCCGTAGAAAGTGTGTGGGGACCCAAATGGGTGTGCGCAGAACGCCCTAGAAAGTGTGTGGGACCCAATTGAGAGTGCGCCGGACGCCATAGAAAGTGTGCGGGACCCAAATGGGTGTGCGCAGAAAGCCGTAGTAAATGTGTGGAACCCAAACGGGTGTGCGCAGAACGCCGTAGAAAGTGTGCGGGACCCACGTGGGGTGCACCGGACGCCGTAGAAAGTGTGCGGGACTCAAATGGGTGTGCGCAGAACGCCGTAGAAAGTGTGCGGGATCCAAATGGTTGTGCGCAGAACGCCCTAGAAAGTGTGTGGGACCCAAATGGGTGTGCGCAGAACGCCGTAGAAAGTGTGCGGGACCCACGTGGGAGTGCACCGGACGACGTAGAAAGTGTGTGGGACCCAAATGGGTGTGCGCAGGACGCCGGAGAAAGTGTGGGGGACCCAAATGGGTGTGCGCAGAACGCCGTAAAAAGTGTGCGGGACCCAAATTGGTGTGCGCACAACGCCGTAGAAAGTGTGGGGGACCCAAATGGTTGTGCGAAGAACGCCGTAGAAAGTGTGTGGGACACAAATGGGTGTGCGCAGAACGCCGTAGAAAGTGTGTGGGACCCAAATGGGTGTGCGCAGAACGCCGTAGAAAGTGTGCGGGACCCAAATGGGTGTGCGCAGAACGCCGGAAAAAGTGTGTGGGACCCGAATGGGTGTGCGCAGAACGCCGTAAAAGTGTGTGGGACCCAAATGGTTGTGCGCAGAACGCCGTAGAAAGTGTGTGGGACCCAAATGGTTGTGCGCAGAACGCCGTAGAAAGTGTGTGGGACCCAAATGGGTGTGCGCAGAACGCCGTAAAAAGTGTGTGGGACCCAAATGGGTGTGCGCAGAACGCCGTAGAAAGTGTGCGGGACCCACGTGGGAGTGCACTGGACGCCGTAGAAAGTGTGCGGGACTCAAATGGGTGTGCGCAGAACGCCGTAGAAAGTGTGCGGGATCCAAATGGTTGTGCGCAGAACGCCCTAGAAAGTGTGTGGGACCCAAATGGGTGTGCGCAGAACGCCGTAGAAAGTGTGCGGGACCCACGTGGGAGTGCACCGGACGCCGTTGAAAGTGTGCGGGACTCAAATGGGTGTGCGCAGAACGCCGTAGAAAGTGTGCGGGATCCAAATGGTTGTGCGCAGAACGCCCTAGAAAGTGTGTGGGACCCAAATGGGTGTGCGCAGAACGCCGTAGAAAGTGTGCGGGACCCAAGTGGGAGTGCGCCGGACGCCGTAGAAAGTGTGCAGGACCCAAATGGGTGTGCGCAGAACGCCGTAGAAAGTGTGTGGGACCCAAATGGGTGTGCGCAGAACGCCGTAGAAAGTGTGCGGGACCCAAATGGGTGTGCGCAGAACGCCGTAGAAAGTGTGCATGAACCAAGTGGGAGTGCGCCGAACGCCGTAGAAAGTGTGCGGGACCCAAATGGGTGTGCGCAGAACGCCCTAGAAAGTGTGCGGGACTCAAATGGGTGTGCGCAGAACGCCCTAGAAAGTGTGTGGGACCCAAATGGGTGTGCGCAGAATGCCGTAGAAAGTGTGTGGGACCCAAATGAGAGTGCGCTGGACGCCGTAGAAAGTGTGCGGGACCCAAATGGGTGTGCGCAGAACGCCCTAGAAAGTGTGCGGGATCCAAATGGGTGTGCGCAGAACGCCCTAAAAAGTGTGTCGGACCCAAATCGGAGTGCGCAGAACGCCCTAGGAAGTGTGTGGGACCCAAATGGGTGTGCGCAGAACGCCGTAGAAAGTGTGCGGGACCCACGTGGGAGTGCGCCGGACGCCGTAGAAAGTGTGCGGGACCCACGTGGGAGTGCGCCGGACGCCGTAGAAAGTGTGCGGGACCCAAGTGGGAGTGCGCCGGACGCCGTAGAAAGTGTGCGGGATCCAAATGGGTGTGCGCAGAATGCCCTAGAAAGTGTGTGGGACCCAAATGAGAGTGCGCCGGACGCCATAGAAAGTGTGCGGGACTCAAGTGGGAGTGCGTCGGACGCCGTAGAAAGTGTGTGGGATCCAAATGGGTGTGCGCAGAACGCCGTAGAAAGTGTGCGGGACCCACGTGGGGGTGCACCGGACGCCGTAGAAAGTGTGCGGGACTCAAATGGGTGTGCGCAGAACGCCGTAGAAAGTGTGCGGGATCCAAATGGTTGTGCGCAGAACGCCCTAGAAAGTGTGTGGGACCCAAATGGGTGTGCGCAGAACGCCGTAGAAAGTGTGCGGGACCCACGTGGGAGTGCACTGGACGACGTAGAAAGTGTGTGGGACCCAAATGGGTGTGCGCAGAACGCCGTAGAAAGTGTGTGGGACCCAAATGGGTGTGCGCAGAACGCCGTAGAAAGTGTGTGGGACCCAAACGGGTGTGCGCAGAACGCCGTAAAAAGTGTGTGGGACCCGAATGGGTGTGCGCAGAACGCCGTAAAAGTGTGTGGGACCCAAATGGTTGTGCGCAGAACGCCGTAGAAAGTGTGTGGGACCCAAATGGGTGTGCGCAGAACGCCGTAAAAAGTGTGTGGGACCCAAATGGGTGTGCGCAGAACGCCGTAGAAAGTGTGCGGGACCCACGTGGGAGTGCACTGGACGCCGTAGAAAGTGTGCGGGACTCAAATGGGTGTGCGCAGAACGCCGTAGAAAGTGTGTGGGATCCAAATGGTTGTGCGCAGAACGCCCTAGAAAGTGTGTGGGACCCAAATGGGTGTGCGCAGAACGCCGTAGAAAGTGTGCGGGACCCACGTGGGAGTGCACCGGACGCCGTTGAAAGTGTGCGGGACTCAAATGGGTGTGCGCAGAACGCCGTAGAAAGTGTGCGGGATCCAAATGGTTGTGCGCAGAACGCCCTAGAAAGTGTGTGGGACCCAAATGGGTGTTCGCAGAACGCCGTAGAAAGTGTGCGGGACCCAAGTGGGAGTGCGCCGGACGCCGTAGAAAGTGTGCAGGACCCAAATGGGTGTGCGCAGAACGCCGTAAAAAGTGTGTGGGACCCAAATGGGTGTGCGCAGAACGCCGTAAAAAGTGTGTGGGACCCGAATGGGTGTGCGCAGAACGCCGTAAAAGTGTGTGGGACCCAAATGGTTGTGCGCAGAACGCCGTAGAAAGTGTGTGGGACCCAAATGGGTGTGCGCAGAATGCCCTAGAAAGTGTGTGGGACCCAAATGAGAGTGCGCCGGACGCCATAGAAAGTGTGCGGGACTCAAGTGGGAGTGCGTCGGACGCCGTAGAAAGTGTGTGGGATCCAAATGGGTGTGCGCAGAACGCCGTAGAAAGTGTGCGGGACCCACGTGGGAGTGCACTGGACGCCGTAGAAAGTGTGCGGGACTCAAATGGGTGTGCGCAGAACGCCGTAGAAAGTGTGCGGGATCCAAATGGTTGTGCGCAGAACGCCCTAGAAAGTGTGTGGGACCCAAATGGGTGTGCGCAGAACGCCGTAGAAAGTGTGCGGGACCCACGTGGGAGTGCACCGGACGCCGTTGAAAGTGTGCGGGACTCAAATGGGTGTGCGCAGAACGCCGTAGAAAGTGTGCGGGATCCAAATGGTTGTGCGCAGAACGCCCTAGAAAGTGTGTGGGACCCAAATGGGTGTGCGCAGAACGCCGTAGAAAGTGTGCGGGACCCAAGTGGGAGTGCGCCGGACGCCGTAGAAAGTGTGCAGGACCCAAATGGGTGTGCGCAGAACGCCGTAGAAAGTGTGTGGGACCCAAATGGGTGTGCGCAGAACGCCGTAGAAAGTGTGCGGGACCCAAATGGGTGTGCGCAGAACGCCGTAGAAAGTGTGCATGAACCAAGTGGGAGTGCGCCGAACGCCGTAGAAAGTGTGCGGGACCCAAATGGGTGTGCGCAGAACGCCCTAGAAAGTGTGCGGGACTCAAATGGGTGTGCGCAGAACGCCCTAGAAAGTGTGTGGGACCCAAATGGGTGTGCGCAGAATGCCGTAGAAAGTGTGTGGGACCCAAATGAGAGTGCGCTGGACGCCGTAGAAAGTGTGCGGGACCCAAATGGGTGTGCGCAGAACGCCCTAGAAAGTGTGCGGGATCCAAATGGGTGTGCGCAGAACGCCTAAAAGTGTGTCGGACCCAAATCGGAGTGCGCAGAACGCCCTAGGAAGTGTGTGGGACCCAAATGGGTGTGCGCAGAACGCCGTAGAAAGTGTGCGGGACCCAATTGGGAGTGCGCCGGACGCCGTAGAAAGTGTGCGGGACCCACGTGGGAGTGCGCCGGACGCCGTAGAAAGTGTGCGGGACCCAAGTGGGAGTGCGCCGGACGCCGTAGAAAGTGTGCGGGATCCAAATGGGTGTGCGCAGAATGCCCTAGAAAGTGTGTGGGACCCAAATGAGAGTGCGCCGGACGCCATAGAAAGTGTGCGGGACTCAAGTGGGAGTGCGTCGGACGCCGTAGAAAGTGTGTGGGATCCAAATGGGTGTGCGCAGAACGCCGTAGAAAGTGTGCGGGACCCACGTGGGGGTGCACCGGACGCCGTAGAAAGTGTGCGGGACTCAAATGGGTGTGCGCAGAACGCCGTAGAAAGTGTGCGGGATCCAAATGGTTGTGCGCAGAACGCCCTAGAAAGTGTGTGGGACCCAAATGGGTGTGCGCAGAACGCCGTAGAAAGTGTGCGGGACCCACGTGGGAGTGCACCGGACGACGTAGAAAGTGTGTGGGACCCAAATGGGTGTGCGCAGAACGCCGTAGAAAGTGTGTGGGACCCAAATGGGTGTGCGCAGAACGCCGTAAAAAGTGTGTGGGACCCGAATGGGTGTGCGCAGAACGCCGTAAAAGTGTGTGGGACCCAAATGGTTGTGCGCAGAACGCCGTAGAAAGTGTGTGGGACCCAAATGGGTGTGCGCAGAACGCCGTAAAAAGTGTGTGGGACCCAAATGGGTGTGCGCAGAACGCCGTAGAAAGTGTGCGGGACCCACGTGGGAGTGCACTGGACGCCGTAGAAAGTGTGCGGGACTCAAATGGGTGTGCGCAGAACGCCGTAGAAAGTGTGCGGGATCCAAATGGTTGTGCGCAGAACGCCCTAGAAAGTGTGTGGGACCCAAATGGGTGTGCGCAGAACGCCGTAGAAAGTGTGCGGGACCCACGTGGGAGTGCACCGGACGCCGTTGAAAGTGTGCGGGACTCAAATGGGTGTGCGCAGAACGCCGTAGAAAGTGTGCGGGATCCAAATGGTTGTGCGCAGAACGCCCTAGAAAGTGTGTGGGACCCAAATGGGTGTGCGCAGAACGCCGTAGAAAGTGTGCGGGACCCAAGTGGGAGTGCGCCGGACGCCGTAGAAAGTGTGCAGGACCCAAATGGGTGTGCGCAGAACGCCGTAGAAAGTGTGTGGGACCCAAATGGGTGTGCGCAGAACGCCGTAGAAAGTGTGCGGGACCCAAATGGGTGTGCGCAGAACGCCGTAGAAAGTGTGCATGAACCAAGTGGGAGTGCGCCGAACGCCGTAGAAAGTGTGCGGGACCCAAATGGGTGTGCGCAGAACGCCCTAGAAAGTGTGCGGGACTCAAATGGGTGTGCGCAGAACGCCCTAGAAAGTGTGTGGGACCCAAATGGGTGTGCGCAGAATGCCGTAGAAAGTGTGTGGGACCCAAATGAGAGTGCGCTGGACGCCGTAGAAAGTGTGCGGGACCCAAATGGGTGTGCGCAGAACGCCCTAGAAAGTGTGCGGGATCCAAATGGGTGTGCGCAGAACGCCCTAAAAAGTGTGTCGGACCCAAATCGGAGTGCGCAGAACGCCCTAGGAAGTGTGTGGGACCCAAATGGGTGTGCGCAGAACGCCGTAGAAAGTGTGCGGGACCCAATTGGGAGTGCGCCGGACGCCGTAGAAAGTGTGCGGGACCCACGTGGGAGTGCGCCGGACGCCGTAGAAAGTGTGCGGGACCCAAGTGGGAGTGCGCCGGACGCCGTAGAAAGTGTGCGGGATCCAAATGGGTGTGCGCAGAATGCCCTAGAAAGTGTGTGGGACCCAAATGAGAGTGCGCCGGACGCCATAGAAAGTGTGCGGGACTCAAGTGGGAGTGCGTCGGACGCCGTAGAAAGTGTGTGGGATCCAAATGGGTGTGCGCAGAACGCCGTAGAAAGTGTGCGGGACCCACGTGGGGGTGCACCGGACGCCGTAGAAAGTGTGCGGGACTCAAATGGGTGTGCGCAGAACGCCGTAGAAAGTGTGCGGGATCCAAATGGTTGTGCGCAGAACGCCCTAGAAAGTGTGTGGGACCCAAATGGGTGTGCGCAGAACGCCGTAGAAAGTGTGCGGGACCCACGTGGGAGTGCACTGGACGACGTAGAAAGTGTGTGGGACCCAAATGGGTGTGCGCAGAACGCCGTAGAAAGTGTGTGGGACCCAAATGGGTGTGCGCAGAACGCCGTAGAAAGTGTGTGGGACCCAAATGGGTGTGCGCAGAACGCCGTAAAAAGTGTGTGGGACCCGAATGGGTGTGCGCAGAACGCCGTAAAAGTGTGTGGGACCCAAATGGTTGTGCGCAGAACGCCGTAGAAAGTGTTTGGGACCCAAATGGGTGTGCGCAGAACGCCGTAAAAGTGTGTGGGACCCAAATGGGTGTGCGCAGAACGCCGTAGAAAGTGTGCGGGACCCACGTGGGAGTGCACTGGACGCCGTAGAAAGTGTGCGGGACTCAAATGGGTGTGCGCAGAACGCCGTAGAAAGTGTGTGGGATCCAAATGGTTGTGCGCAGAACGCCCTAGAAAGTGTGTGGGACCCAAATGGGTGTGCGCAGAACGCCGTAGAAAGTGTGCGGGACCCACGTGGGAGTGCACCGGACGCCGTTGAAAGTGTGCGGGACTCAAATGGGTGTGCGCAGAACGCCGTAGAAAGTGTGCGGGATCCAAATGGTTGTGCGCAGAACGCCCTAGAAAGTGTGTGGGACCCAAATGGGTGTGCGCAGAACGCCGTAGAAAGTGTGCGGGACCCAAGTGGGAGTGCGCCGGACGCCGTAGAAAGTGTGCAGGACCCAAATGGGTGTGCGCAGAACGCCGTAGAAAGTGTGTGGGACCCAAATGGGTGTGCGCAGAACGCCGTAGAAAGTGTGCGGGACCCAAATGGGTGTGCGCAGAACGCCGTAGAAAGTGTGCATGAACCAAGTGGGAGTGCGCCGAACGCCGTAGAAAGTGTGCGGGACCCAAATGGGTGTGCGCAGAACGCCCTAGAAAGTGTGCGGGACTCAAATGGGTGTGCGCAGAACGCCTAGAAAGTGTGTGGGACCCAAATGGGTGTGCGCAGAATGCCGTAGAAAGTGTGTGGGACCCAAATGAGAGTGCGCTGGACGCCGTAGAAAGTGTGCGGGACCCAAATGGGTGTGCGCAGAACGCCCTAGAAAGTGTGCGGGATCCAAATGGGTGTGCGCAGAACGCCCTAAAAAGTGTGTCGGACCCAAATCGGAGTGCGCAGAACGCCCTAGGAAGTGTGTGGGACCCAAATGGGTGTGCGCAGAACGCCGTAGAAAGTGTGCGGGACCCAATTGGGAGTGCGCCGGACGCCGTAGAAAGTGTGCGGGACCCACGTGGGAGTGCGCCGGACGCCGTAGAAAGTGTGCGGGACCCAAGTGGGAGTGCGCCGGACGCCGTAGAAAGTGTGCGGGATCCAAATGGGTGTGCGCAGAATGCCCTAGAAAGTGTGTGGGACCCAAATGAGAGTGCGCCGGACGCCATAGAAAGTGTGCGGGACTCAAGTGGGAGTGCGTCGGACGCCGTAGAAAGTGTGTGGGATCCAAATGGGTGTGCGCAGAACGCCGTAGAAAGTGTGCGGGACCCACGTGGGGGTGCACCGGACGCCGTAGAAAGTGTGCGGGACTCAAATGGGTGTGCGCAGAACGCCGTAGAAAGTGTGCGGGATCCAAATGGTTGTGCGCAGAACGCCCTAGAAAGTGTGTGGGACCCAAATGGGTGTGCGCAGAACGCCGTAGAAAGTGTGCGGGACCCACGTGGGAGTGCACCGGACGACGTAGAAAGTGTGTGGGACCCAAATGGGTGTGCGCAGAACGCCCTAGAAAGTGTGCGGGACTCAAATGGGTGTGCGCAGAACGCCCTAGAAAGTGTGTGGGACCCAAATGGGTGTGCGCAGAATGCCGTAGAAAGTGTGCGGGACCCACGTGGGAGTGCGCCGGACGCCGTAGAAAGTGCGCGGGACCCAAGTGGGAGTGCGCCGGACGCCGTAGAAAGTGTGCGGGATCCAAATGGGTGTGCGCAGAATGCCCTAGAAAGTGTGTGGGACCCAAATGAGAGTGCGCCGGACGCCATAGAAAGTGTGCGGGACTCAAGTGGGAGTGCGTCGGACGCCGTAGAAAGTGTGTGGGATCCAAATGGGTGTGCGCAGAACGCCGTAGAAAGTGTGCGGGACCCACGTGGGGGTGCACCGGACGCCGTAGAAAGTGTGCGGGACTCAAATGGGTGTGCGCAGAACGCCGTAGAAAGTGTGCGGGATCCAAATGGTTGTGCGCAGAACGCCCTAGAAAGTGTGTGGGACCCAAATGGGTGTGCGCAGAACGCCGTAGAAAGTGTGCGGGACCCACGTGGGAGTGCACCGGACGACGTAGAAAGTGTGTGGGACCCAAATGGGTGTGCGCAGAACGCCGTAGAAAGTGTGCGGGACTCAAATGGGTGTGCACAGAACGCCGTAGAAAGTGTGCGGGACTCAAATGGGTGTGCGCAGAATGCCGTAGAAAGTGTGTGGGACCCAAATGAGAGTGCGCTGGACGCCGTAGAAAGTGTGCGGGACCCAAATGGGTGTGCGCAGAACGCCCTAGAAAGTGTGCGGGATCCAAATGGGTGTGCGCAGAACGCCCTAAAAAGTGTGTCGGACCCAAATCGGAGTGCGCAGAACGCCCTAGAAAGTGTGTGGGACCCAAATGGGTGTGCGCAGAACGCCGTAGAAAGTGTGCGGGACCCAATTGGGAGTGCGCCGGACGCCGTAGAAAGTGTGCGGGACCCACGTGGGAGTGCGCCGGACGCCGTAGAAAGTGTGCGGGACCCAAGTGGGAGTGCGCCGGACGCCGTAGAAAGTGTGCGGGATCCAAATGGGTGTGCGCAGAATGCCCTAGAAAGTGTGTGGGACCCGAATGAGAGTGCGCCGGACGCCATAGAAAGTGTGCGGGACTCAAGTGGGAGTGCGTCGGACGCCGTAGAAAGTGTGTGGGATCCAAATGGGTGTGCGCAGAATGCCGTAGAAAGTGTGTGGGACCCAAATGGGTGTGCGCAGAACGCCCTAAAAAGTGTGCGGGACTCAAATGGGTGTGCGCAGAACGCCGTAGAAAGTGTGCGGGACCCACGTGGGGGTGCACCGGACGCCGTAGAAAGTGTGTGGGACCCAAATGGGTGTGCGCAGAACGCCGTAGAAAGTGTGCGGGACCCAAATGGGTGTGCGCAGAACGCCGTAGAAAGTGTGCGGGACTCAAATGGGTGTGCGCAGAACGCCGTAGAAAGTGTGCGGGACCCAAATGGGTGGGCGCAGAACGCCGTAGAAAGTGTGTGGGACCCAAATGGGTGTGCGCCGGACGCCGTAGAAAGTGTGCGGGACCCAAATGGGTGTGCGCAGAACGCCCTAGAAAGTGTGTGGGACCTAAATGGGTGTGCGCAGAACGCCGTAGAAAGTGTGCGGGATCCAATTGGGTGTGCGAAGAACGCCCCAGAAAGTGTGTGGGACCGAAATGGGTGTGCGCAGAACGCCGTAGAAAGTGTGCGGGACCCAAATGGGTGTGCGCAGAACGCCGTAGAAAGTGTGCGGGACCCAAGTGGGTGTGCGCAGAACGCCGTAAAAAGTGTGCGGGACTCAAATGGGTGTGCGCAGAACGCCGTAGAAAGGGTGCGGACCCAAATGGGTGTGCGCAGAACGCCGTAGAAAGTGTGCGGGACCCAAATGGAGTGCGCCGGACGCCGTAGAAAGTGTGTGGGACCCAAATGGGTGTGCGCAGAACGCCGTAGAAAGTGAGCGGGACCCAAATGGGTGTGCGCAGAACACCGTAGAAAGTGTTTGCGACCCGAATGGGTGTGCGCAGAACGCCGTAGAAAGTGTGCGGGACCCACGTGGGAGTGCACCGGACGCCGTAGAAAGTGTGTGGGACTCAAGTGGGAGTGCGCAACACGCCGAAGAAAGCGTGCGGGATCCAAATGGTTGTGCGCAGAACGCCCTAGAAAGTGTGTGGGACCCAAATGGGTGTGCGCAGAACGCCGTAGAAAGTGTGCGGGACCCACGTGGGAGTGCACCGGACGCCGTAGAAAGTGTGCGGGACCCAAATGGGTGTGCGCAGAACGCCGTAGAAAGTGTGTGGGACCCAAATGGGTGTGCGCAGAACGCCGTAGAAAGTGTGTGGGACCCAAATGGGTGTGCGCAGAACGCCGTAAAAAGTGTGTGGGACCCAAATGGGTGAGCGCAGAACGCCGTAGAAAGGGGGGGGGACCCAAATGGGTGCGCAGAACGCCGTAGAAAGTGTGTGGGACCCAAATGGGTGTGCGCAGAACGCCGTAGAAAGTGTGCGGGACCCAAATGGGTGTGCGCAGAACGCCCTAGAAAGTGTGTGATCCAAATGGGTGTGCGCAGACCGCCGTAGAAAGTGTGGGGGACCCAAATGGGTGTGCGCAGAACGCCGTAGAAAGTGTGTGGGACCCAAATGGGTGTGCGCAGAACGCCGTAGAAAGTGTGCGGGACCCACGTGGGAGTGCGCCGGACGCCGTAGAAAGTGTGCGGGACCCAAATGGGTGTGCGCAGAACGCCCTAGAAAGTGTGTGGGACCCAATTGAGAGTGCGCCGGACGCCATAGAAAGTGTGCGGGACTCAAATGGGTATGCGCAGAACGCCCTAGAAAGTGTGTGGGACCCAAGTGGGTATGCAAAGAACGCCGTAGAAAGTGTGCGGGACCCACGTGGGGAGTGCGCCGGACGCCGTAGAAAGTGTGCGGGACCCAAATGGGTGTGCGCAGAACGCCGTAGAAAGTGTGCGGGACCCAAATGAGAGTGCGCAGAACGCCGTAGAAAGTTCGTGGGACCCAAATGGGTGTGCGCAGAACGCCGAAGAAAGTGTGCCGGACACCGTAGAAAGTGTGCGGGACCAAAGTGGGAGTGCGCCGGACGCCGCAGAAAGTGTGCGGGATCCAAATGGGTGTGCGCAGAATGCCCTAGAAAGTGTGTGGGACCCGAATGAGAGTGCGCCGGACGCCATAGAAAGTGTGCGGGACTCAAGTGGGAGTGCGTCGGACGCCGTAGAAAGTGTGTGGGATCCAAATGGGTGTGCGCAGAACGCCGTAGAAAGTGTGCGGGACCCACGTGGGGGTGCACCGGACGCCGTAGAAAGTGTGCGGGACTCAAATGGGTGTGCGCAGAACGCCGTAGAAAGTGTGCGGGATCCAAATGGTTGTGCGCAGAACGCCCTAGAAAGTGTGTGGGACCCAAATGGGTGTGCGCAGAACGCCGTAGAAAGTGTGCGGGACCCACGTGGGAGTGCACCGGACGACGTAGAAAGTGTGTGGGACCCAAATGGGTGTGCGCAGAACGCCGTAGAAAGTGTGTGGGACCCAAATGGGTGTGCGCAGAACGCCGTAAAAAGTGTGTGGGACCCGAATGGGTGTGCGCAGAACGCCGTAAAAGTGTGTGGGACCCAAATGGTTGTGCGCAGAACGCCGTAGAAAGTGTGTGGGACCCAAATGGGTGTGCGCAGAACGCCGTAAAAAGTGTGTGGGACCCAAATGGGTGTGCGCAGAACGCCGTAGAAAGTGTGTGGGACCCAAATGGGTGTGCGCAGAACGCCCTAGAAAGTGTGCGGGATCCAAATGGGTGTGCGCAGAACGCCCTAGAAAGTGTGTGGGACCCAAATGGGAGTGCGCAGAACGCCCTAGAAAGTGTGTGGGACCCAAATGGGTGTGCGCAGAACGCCGTAGAAAGTGTGCGGGACCCAATTGGGAGTGCGCCGGACGCCGTAGAAAGTGTGCGGGACCCACGTGGGAGTGCGCCGGACGCCGTAGAAAGTGTGCGGGACCCAAGTGGGAGTGCGCCGGACGCCGTAGAAAGTGTGCGGGATCCAAATGGGTGTGCGCAGAATGCCCTAGAAAGTGTGTGGGACCCAAATGAGAGTGCGCCGGACGCCATAGAAAGTGTGCGGGACTCAAGTGGGAGTGCGTCGGACGCCGTAGAAAGTGTGTGGGATCCAAATGGGTGTGCGCAGAACGCCGTAGAAAGTGTGCGGGACCCACGTGGGAGTGCACCGGACGCCGTAGAAAGTGTGCGGGACTCAAATGGGTGTGGGCAGAACGCCGTAGAAAGTGTGCGGGATCCAAATGGTTGTGCGCAGAACGCCCTAGAAAGTGCGTGGGACCCAAATGGGTGTGCGCAGAACGCCGTAGAAAGTGTGCGGGACCCACGTGGGAGTGCACCGGACGCCGTAGAAAGTGTGCGGGACTCAAATGGGTGTGCGCAGAACGCCGTAGAAAGTGTGCGGGATCCAAATGGTTGTGCGCAGAACGCCCTAGAAAGTGTGTGGGACCCAAATGGGTGTGCGCAGAACGCCGTAGAAAGTGTGCGGGACCCAGAGTGGGGGTGAGCCGGACGCCACAGAAAGTGTGCAGGACCCAAATGGGTGTGCGCAGAACGCCGTAGAAAGTGTGTGGGACCCAAATGGGTGTGCGCAGAACGCCGTAGAAAGTGTGCGGGACCCAAATGGGTGTGCGCAGAACGCCGTAGAAAGTGTGCATGAACCAAGAGGGAGTGCGCCGAACGCCGTAGAAAGTGTGCGGGACCCAAATGGGTGTGCGCAGAACGCCCTAGAAAGTGTGCCGGACCCAAATGGGTGTGCGCAGAACGCCCTAGAAAGTGTGTGGGACCCAAATGGGTGTGCGCAGAATGCCGTAGAAAGTGTGCGGGACCCAAATGGGAGTGCGCCGGACGCCGTAGAAAGTGTGCAGGACCCAAATGGGTGTGCGCAGAACGCCGTAAAAAGTGTGCGGGACTCAGGTGGGAGTGCGCCGGACGCCATAGAAAGTGCGCGGGACCCACGTGGGAGTGCGCAGAACGCCGTAGAAAGTGTGCGGGACCCAAGTGGGAGTGCGCCGGACGCCGTAGAAAGTGTGCGGGACCCAAATTGAAGCACGCCCATGCCGATCAATTTTTCCGCAGGGCTACCGTAACCATTCTTGAGCAAAACATGATAACGAACGATAACACACGCTCATAACATGCGGGGTATAAAAGGGCATAGGAGCGGTATGCATTCATTCACACACCGTTCTCTTCGAGAAGCCGCCGGGAAGTGGCTGAGGAGGTCGAAATTGTGCAAACACGTTTGTTGGCTATCACGATGTGCTCATATCCAAGCTGACACTCTGAAAATTTTTGAAGGACGGTTACGGTAGCCCTGCGGAAAAATGATCGGCATGAGCGTGCTTGTGACCCCAAATGGGTGTATGCAGAACGCCGTAGAAAGTGTGTGGGACCCAAATGGGAGTGCGCTGGACACCGTAGAAAGTGCCGGACCCAAATGGGTGTGCGCAGAACGCCGTAGAAAGTGTGCAGGACATCAGTGGGCGTGTGTAAGATGTAACTGAATGTGTGCAGGACATTAGTGGGAGTGTGCAGCACCTCATAGAAAGTGTATAGGACATCAGCGAAAGTGAGCAGGACATTAGTGGGAGTGTGCGGGACATTAGTGGGAGTGTGCAGGGCATCATAGAAAGTGTGCAGGACATAAGAGGGAGTGCGCAGGACATCAGTGGGCGTGTTCAGGACGTCAAAGAAAATGTGCAGGCTATCAGCTGGAGTGCGCAGGACGTCATAGAAGGGGGGGGGGGCAGGACATCAGTGGATTTACTTTCATCTAACACCACCAGGCATAAATCATGTTAGAAAGGAAACCTTTAGGAAAAATAAATGAAATTCCTGAAAGTTTAGGTTCCTGGTAAAAGTAAAGATTTGGCATGGCCATAGAAATATACTCAGTTAAAAGGGGAAAATAAAGAAAAATGAAAAAAGGTTTTGAAATATTCCTGAGAACGATTAGGCTTAGAATAATATGTTTTTCGGGAAATGAAGTGAAATAGTTGAAAGTATGATTTGGCAGTCGCGTTTGAACCAACTATTGATAAGAGTTGTGCAAAACGAGAGATCGCTTTGTCTGTGCTTTTCCGTAGAACATATAAAAGCGAAATCACGCGTGTTGATTTTACTTCACCTAATACGTGAAGACCGCCGCATTACAGCTCCCGGAAGTTTGGATGCTTCCCATTTCACGCGTGATTTCGCTTTGATATGTTCTACGGATAAGCACAGACAAGGCGATCTCTCGTTTTGCACAACTCTTATCAATAGTTGGTTGAAACTCGACTGCCAAATCATACTTTCAACTATTTCACTTCATTTCCCGAAAAAAACATATTATTCAAAGCCAAATCGTTCTCAGGAATATTTCAAAACCTTTTTTCATTTTTCTTTATTTTCCCTTTTTAACTGAGTATATTTCTATGGCCATGCCAAATCTTTACTTTTGCCAGGAACCTAAACATTCAGGAATCCCTCATTATGAACTGATCAGATGGTCATGATAGCAGAAATCTGTTCAGTTTTGACTTGTGGTCCATCTGAATCTTAGAAGGAAATACACATTTTCGAACGAAATACCGGAGTTACAGGGGCTTTCTACTCGTACCATTACCGTCGCTTCGCATAGAGGAACACGAAAACTTCCTGAAAAAAACTCATTTCGTCACGCCAACTCGCCGCAAAACGCCGTTCTGCAAAAAAAAACATGCGAGGTACTGTATATCCTGTGTTTTGGAGTGAATTTATTTACGACCATCGAGTGCGTGTGCGCGTATGCTGCGTCCCCTTCTCCCCACACTTTATCGCTGTCTCTAACCTCGCTCCGCACAAGCGCGCGAAGGAACATAGTAAATTTGGCTTTGAACCGGAGAATATACTGCTTTCATTCGAATTTGCACGGTTTCCCCTTTCACTCGCACTGGCTGCTTTCGTAGTGCACCACGGCGGCGTGGTCTGTGGCTGTCATCAAACTTGGTCGAAAACCGACAGAGTCCAGAGAGGAAAAACCGACATCGGGTGCATTGGCCCTGCCCTAGTGCGCGCGTGGAAAACCAATATCGACTGGGTGGGTTGCACAAGCAAAGGATGTACGCAAGCAGACGGACTCATTGGATAGATTTTCTGCACCCGTCTGTCACTATCTCGGTGCGTATCGACCGGGGTAGACTCATGTGAGATTCGCGTTTGCTAGACTCCTCGGAGACCGCTTCTGCGAGTATTCTGGCTCGCAGACGATTTATTGAAGCGTAGAGCACACGGTGGTGAAACAAAGGTAGAATGCTATACACTGTGGCCGTGGCCTCTTAGACCGGGACGATACTTGCCGGAAGGCGCGACCGCGACAGTTCACAGACATATCGATTTTTGGTTGATATAGGTAATAAACACTGCGTCGCGTCGCGGGAAGTATGATCCCGACCTTACTATCGCTGGTCATACGGAGGATTGAGCGGTGGTCATGCAGAAGGCGATGGCTGGCACATGGGATGGGAGAGAACGGATGACAGAGTGCCGGCACAGACCGCGCCGCAGTGGTGCACTTCGGTAGCAGCCAATGCGGATGAAAAGGGGAACCTGTACACTCCCGATGAAAGGCACTATATTTATCTGTTATATTAGGGGCCTACTAGAGTCCCGCTGGTGAAATGCGCGCAGCATGCAATGGAGGAGTATTGATCGTGCTGCACCGCACGATCGATTCCCCTTCATTGCATGCTGCCGCGCCCTTCAGCGTCGGGACTCTAATCGATACTACAGAAACACACTGTGCTGCGCCGCTCCACGGCGGGAGTATAAACGACGCGTAACGCGTCGTTTATACTCCAGCCGTGGAGCGGCACAGCACAGTGTGTTTCTGTAGTATTGATCAGGCGGCGCGGCACGATCGGTCAATTCTACCACTAGCTGAAGTCAACGTAAGCAAGGGAGAGCGCAAGAACACCGCTTTCGCATTCTTTTCAAGTTATATTCCTATATGGGACGCCTCACCGTGAACCATGAGGCTATCGAAAGTGAGATCTACATATCTTGAACACTGCCTTTGAGCCAATTCCTGAATCGATAGCTTAGAGTGCTGAAAACTGCTACTTTGTCGACTCCAAAAATAGGCTGAGCAGAAAAACTATTGCCACTGTCTTGTAGAACAAACAATCTACTTTCAAACGGTTTATAGAATGACACCGAAAGAATTCCGCACCGAGTTGAAAACAAAGACAGAAACATCTCTTCATCCACAAAGCCGGAGCCTGTTCTACACGTACATTCAGCGAGGGTCACGCTGCCACTCTTGGTTCCCTCTCGCTGCCCATAGTTCGCGTTTTCGCAAACTCGTGGCACGTACAGTCGGTTCAGATCGCTCTGTTCCGTTTGCATCCCTTGTTGTGCTTTGGCGTAAAGTCGATGCACAGATGTTATGGCATACGTGCATCGAGCTTGCGCCAACGCACACTAAGAAACGCAAAGTATCAGCGCGACTGAATGTTATACCATATGTGCACATAGTTTACATTAACTACGCCGGCAACGCGAGGTAACTTAAGATGCTAGTGCGATCCCTGCCGAATGTTCACTCTATTTCGCAGCAAAATAGCTTGTCTTCCAACGGGTACGAGTGTACCATCGTTCTCTGGGCCAAATTCCGGTCCGCATTTGCGGACTACGGCTGTTTCATCATGCAGCACGTGATAATCGTGCTGGGACCACCTGGTACCGGCACGATCCACCTTTCTCGTGACAGCACGCGTTCGTTGATCTCCATCTACTCCACTCTCTCGTCTCTTCCTCCACGCCTTTTGAGTTTTTTCGTAGTACTAAGCATTTTTTTGGTAGTCGAAAGTTGGAAACCGGGTGGTTAAAAATTATCGAAGAATGGCAAATCGGAACGGGATATCGTAATTCCGATCATCCCTGCTTGGACTGATTGAATAATTGAAGGATTATGAACGCCATGACTCTGAGTAACTGGAAGTTTTGAATCAAGTTAAATGTCACTTTTGAGTAAGTCACGTGAAATCTTCATGCAACTTACTTTTATGTCACAATTAACTCACTTAATGTCGCAGGCAACTGAAGAACTCAGATAAGTCACAAGTAACTTGATCTTGCCCATCTATCTCACAAGTAACTTGATTCGAAACTTCCGGAAATCGGCCGCCTTGAGGCAATAACTCACCTGTAACTGCTCTCTTTCCCTTTCCCCGATGGTCATCTGCAGGACTCTGATACAGCACCCGTCTGAAGAAGCATGATTAGATTGTGCGCTCATTGTGACTTGTGGCCGAAGGCTCCATAAACACTCTCTAGGTACAGGAACTAAAGAGTTACGGACGAGTGGCCTTCGAATGGGATACTTTCGCGATATATGTAGCGGTGCCTATCTATTCCTCGTTGGACTTGGCCCCACCTACATAATGTGCAGAACCTTAGGATTGATTGACGGTGAATTTGAAACTCAAGTCTTCATTGGGTGCAGTTTTTAATGCGTGCTGTAATTTTCAGAGTCAAATTCCGGTCCGCATTTGCGGACATCGACTGTTGCATCGCGCAACAGTGTGATTATCGTGCCGCA
The DNA here is from genome assembly GCA_029168955.1 of Aplectana chamaeleonis. Taxonomy (NCBI): domain Eukaryota; kingdom Metazoa; phylum Nematoda; class Chromadorea; order Rhabditida; family Cosmocercidae; genus Aplectana; species Aplectana chamaeleonis. The sequence goes on along the minus strand of JAPDOI010000060.1, from coordinate 2,408,781 downwards.
GCTTTCTCTCAGCACGATTATTGTGATGTTGCGTGGTGCACCACCCGTTGTCCGTGATTGCGAACCGAAATTTGGCTCTGAGAACGACAGTATGCAGTTGCTATGTATTTGCGTACCACTCGTTTACAAATAATGTGGTGCTAGAAGTTGAATATTCTAATAAATTACTGATGGAGCAAGAAGACATTTCGATAACTCCTTTTTTCAGCAACAACACTGAGGAGGCCGACGTGACACGAAGACTTTCGGGTTAGGGCAGAGATGCAGGACCAGGTGGCTGTGAAACTGCTCTTCGAGCAAAATGAAAACGAGCCGAAAACAACTCTTGGTGAGTTCGTAAGTTTCTTTAAAATGGTTTCTGCTAGGTTTATCTCGGTATTACACAGAAAGCCCTGTCTTGCTGCATTAAAGGCAGTATTCACGATGAAAATCGTTTTTCTGTTTTCCCGCCTATCTTGAAAACGGTCCCATGCTGATTCCAATGATGTCTCTGAAATCGTACAAGACCTTCTGAGAACGGAGTTATGGTCTCCTAAAAAATGAGCTAAGGAAACATGGTGGACGAGTTGTCCGAGGCTTGTAACTTCCGTCCTCTGCAGCCGATGCATGCGAGCTGACCTGAGTAAAGAGAGAAGTTGAGAATGAAGAGAAGAACGGGGCCATGATTGGAAATCCTCGCTCATCTCACGATTTCGAGCATTCACTTGTTCACGTCGGTGGGCGTGTTGCGCTTTTGGGGTTTGCCTTGCGCTCAAAGTGGCAACTTCGAGGTCATTTGGAGCTCTTCCTGGCTCGTTTTCATGCGTTCTTTCGACGTCAACGTTACAATGTGGTCCTACGCTACCCATTCCTAGTGGAAACTGAAACACATTTTTTTATCGTGAACACTGCCTTTAAAGTCCGCCTGAATGAGACTTACCGCAGGCGTCGTCGTGCGCGTAAAACATCCGTGGAATATGCATTTTTCGGGCCTGTTCACCAGTTGGCAGCAATATCCGACAAGTTTTGAATAATATGCCAGTTACCTACAGCCGTGTTTGAACTATGAGATAGCAGGGCATTGGTTGGCATTTGTTTGGGGCTCGAGGCTAAACGCTTTAGGGACACAGTAATGAGCTTGAGGCTTGCTGATTCTTTCCCGGAGTGGGCGTTGGCGAGCGAGACACGTCAGCGGCTGCAAATCGTGTGTTAATGACGAACATCAGCTTTGCGTTGTCGCGCGCTCCCGCAACGTATGGACGCTGCCTAACCCGAGTGAGATCACATTTCCTTTTACAGGAATTTCCTCCATTTTCAAGAGTCAGCTTAAAGGCTGCGTCCGCGCAGAAAACCACATTTGGGTTCTTCTTCTCAATCCAATGTATGAACCAAGTGGAGATAATTGGCAAAGCTTGAGACCTCAATGCTGTGTATTCATAATGCTATAGCCTCTTGAATACCGCTCCGTGGTCTGAAAAGGCGTTTTTCCGGTCAACCATCTAACACGAGAAACAGAAGCGCCACGACAGGCTCCGATAGATCGGGGAAATCCAAAATTCTATATTTTTTATTTCGAAAAATCCTCGCGTTCAAACGTGTGTATTGGAAGCGTCTTGTCTTTGGAGAATTTTTGGCAATTAAAAGACCATAAGAATTGATTAGCCGTTTCAGACGTCCAGCATTTCCGACATTTGTGTATTATACAATATACTTTAACCGAATCGAATGATTCGAAATATAATTCGACTGAAAAAGTCGACTTCGAATTATTCGAAAAGTCGAATATTTGAAAAGTTTAGAATCCCGAATTATTGGAAAAGTAGAATATTCGAAAAAAAAAACTGAAAATGTTATATCCCACCGGGCAGACGTGGAAAAAAAGGAGCTGAATGCCCCGAGATTTTAAAATGAGTTCTTCTTTGAAATTTGAGTGGGTGGCCTTTTTGCGAAATATCACAATATCACAACCTGGTGGGTCTACATGCGCAAAATAGTGAAAACTTGAACATGGTTTCTCGCGGGTACGCTGCCTTTAAAGACAACAAAAACGTTTTCGATATCACTTTTCGCATGCTCCAACATGCTCTGAGCAGAGCCAGGTAGGTTGTGATTTGGAGATTTCAAAATGCTGTCGTTTCGTTCACCGAAAATCGCAGCAAACTCGTGTCCGAAGTTATAAAAGTTCCATTCATTGGTTTGTTACCACGCCGGCTTTTTCTGAGGTTGAGACGACTGCGATCTTTTGCTTCATTCAAACGCTATCCGCTGATCTATTGAAAATGCTAATGAGGTTTTCATTCGCTAGATCTTTTGATTTTTTTCTGCTACAACTCGCTGAAGCTGGTGTTCTTCGGTGGAGAGAGTCGTCGAATGCGCAGTCAGCGTTTAATTGACCACATGTGGAGGGGAGCTTAAGTTTAATGCTCGACAATCCTCGGAGTCTGCCACTTCGGCGCTTTTCTTTTCGAATGCATTTCCTGCGAATGACAATACTGGTCTCCTACTAATTGGCGCGGAATTCTATAAAAAACCCTTTCTTTTGCATTGCTCCGAAGAATGGGGTTGTTGGACGCGAAAACCCATATTCCTGATCAGTGTATTCCATGTATAATTATACTCCATTGGGATGTTCAAATTGATAATAATTCCTAACCGCCCAGCAGGTAGTAGAACCTCTAAGCAGTTGTGGCATTTGTGAAACACTTCGGTCTAGCATAAGAAGCTACATATGTACATAAATTATCATTTTGGGCAGACGACCTTCTGTATATCTCAATAGGTTTTCGGATCATTGGGCATGCAAATACTATTCATGCTTCTCACATTTTGAAGGCCTATCATGCTTGTTTTTTTTTGTTCGTCTTGGTTTCCTATGTTGTCCTTGTTCACAATAAACAATAACTATAACTGCAGGACTCTAAACTTTCAGGTTTCATAGTAGTATTGATAAATGTGCGCCGTGGGGTTTAAATTAAAGAGTGGAAGATAGAGCTAAATCATAAAATATGAAGAAATTGAAGAAGTATAATAACCATACTGAGAAAAAAACTGTCGAGTCAAGTGATAAACATTCCTTTTTCAAATCTATCAACTCTAAACTCCGGGAAAAGCCAGGTGTTGGAGTTCTCAAAAACCCCAATGGGGCATTGGTGAGGAATGCTAGTGATAGAGCTGAGTTGTTGGCGGACGTACTTCAAAAGTCGTTTTCTGGCGTCTCTTCTATGTACAGTCTACCTGTCTCCAATTCTTTCGCTGCTATGGCTGATTAATGTTGGTTTTACAAGGATGAAATTATCAAGGAACTTCTTGCCTGGCCTTCATCCAACTCTATCACTCCCGACGCCATACCACTCAGCTTTGTCAAGCAAATCGCTCTTGATATTGCAGGTCCTCTGGAGTTTATTTTCAATCTGAGCTTCATGTCTGGTGAAGTCCCCATCAAATGGAGGCAATCATTTGTTACCTCCATTCCAAAAAAGCCCCCTTTCACAGACCCTGCTAATTTAAGGCCAATCAGTATAACTTGTATTTTCTCACGGCTGTTTGAAAAAATCCTGAAAAAGAGAATCGTTTGTCACTTGGAAGCAAATCAGGTTATCTCTCCTTCCAACATGGTTTCCAGGGAGGGAAGTCCACTGTGACGGCAACCATAGAAGCGCTTAACAAGTGAACGGCTCTCTTAGATGTTGGGAAGAGTGTTGATGCTGTGTATTTTGATTTTGCTAAGGCTTTTGATAAGATTCCCCATGACAAATTGTTGCGAAAACTCTCAATGGTTGGTATCCATCCGCGAATAGTTTCATGTGTACGTTCGCTCCTAACTGACAGGACGTTCTCGGTCTGTGTTGACTCTTCTCACTCAACTAAAAGGCCAGTCCTGAGGGGTGTACCACAAGGCGCGGTATTGTCGCCCATCCTTTCCAACAGATACATTCACGAAATCGCCGGTCTTGTCACTTCCTGTGGCACCAGTTTCAGTGCATTCGCGGATGATATCAAGATCTTTCGGGACGTTTCCGAACCGGAGAACTGTATCTTGCTACAACAGTCTATTGACATTGTTAGTACCTGGTCTCGCGATTGGAATCTCCCGTTGGCAAAAAAAACGAGGGTTCTCCACTTGGGTAATAGCAATGCTAACAGTAAATATACTGTCAGTGGCTGTCAGATCCATGAAGTTGACCAAATAACTGATTCAGGGTTCACTATTACTACAAGTCTGAGTTTTGATAAGCACTGTGAATCTATCTCGAATAAGGCAACTTTTGCTATGAATAATATTTTCAGGGGTCTGTCAACTTGCAATCCCTCTGTGCTTATCAGAGCTTACACCACGTATGTAAGGCCTCTACTCGAGAACGGTACCCCGGTATTCAACCCCGCCAAACCCAAGAACATAAATAGATTGGAAAAGATACAGAACAATTTTACTAGAATAGTTCTTATTAGACAACATGGCTTCATTTATAGGCAATTGCCCTCCGCTGCTGACAGAAATGCACTCTTTGGCCTAGAGCCTCTGGCTCTCAGAAGGAAAAAGAATGATTTGTTTCTGTTCCATCATATCCTTTTCAATGGCAAGTTTGGTCTTAGGCCTGGGGATTTCGTGAGAACGAGAGATTCGGTAACCCGGGGGGGTCCGATTAAATTCCACCGTACCGTGTCAAATCTTGAGTGTCGACGCTGCTTTTTCACTAATAGAATTATTCCGGTATTCAAAGTTCTCAGTAGGAACGACACTATTCCTATGAACTTCGGCGCCTATAAGAACTTAGTGCACATGAAACTGGCTTCCGGGGAGCGGCGGAGTGACCCTCCGTAGTGCTGGGTTGCTCGTTTCCCTGTGCTATTCTTCGGACTCATCCATCGTTGTTCTCATTTCATTGGTTTACAGTATCTTTGCCTTGAATATTCCGTTTAAAGGCATCGTACGCGCAGAAAGCCGCAAATTATTTTTTTCATGTTTTTGTGTAGCTTGGCCTCTCTAGTGAACGAAAATGTCGAAGGGACCCATGAAAAACCTTTATTTGTAAAGAAAAGTCAATCGGAACACATTGTAAATACGAATTTGAATTTCGCGCCAAAATCCTTTTTGAATTTTTTCTGCTTTTGGAGGCCTCGTCACTGTCATTTTCGGAGTTTTTCTGCATGTGGAGTTCGTGCCGTAACTATTTTTCATGTTATCTTACGGTCGCACCAACATTCTAAGAAAAAGTGCTAGATGACTGGTGAGATGTGGTGGCGGATCTTCATCTTTGACGCCTTCCAACCTCATTGCCCAACGTTTTTGACGCGCTAAAGTTTACCAGTGTGGTCTACCGGGCTCAGTCATGAAATTGAGCCTGAAAAATGAAAATTGATTTCCAGCGCGAACGATGCCTTTAAGGTTGGTTGTTGTTTTCCTGTTTTCTCTTTTTTTCCACACGAGGGTGAACTTGTGTAAATAAATAAATAAATAAATAAATAAATAAATATATATATGATCTAGTTCCGCATTCGCGTTCAGTCCTCAAAGTCTCATTATCACAATCATAGAAGCGGAGCGGTTGTTTTGAGAATGATTCTGGTTCAAATTTTCAAGAACAACCGCTTCGCTCTACGATTGTGATAATGAGGACTGAACGCGATTGCGGAACTGACCTATATATTATATTTAACATGTGAAATATACTCTATCCTAAACGAGTTGGCAAGCGGAGAGTCAAAAGAAGCAGCGCTCCCTCTGCGTCTCTAACGTTCTTGGATCGCGGTTGGACAGATGCTGCGTCGAGTACGCAGATCACGTACGCGACGCAGCATCTGTCCTGCAGTAATCCAAAAACGTCAGAGACGCAGAGGGAGCGCTGCTTCTTTGGACTCTCCGCTTGCCAGCTCGTTTGGGTGAGAGCCTAGTGCATACTTCCCGCGACGGACGACGCAATATAGTGTTTTCTATATAAATCGACCGAAAATCGATATTGCTGATATGCACTGTCGCTGTCGCGCGTCGCTGGAAGTGTGCACTAGACCTACAAAAAGCGCTACCTACTTCATTCCAGCGTTTCTAAATAAAAAATGTGTGTACATGTGAGAACCTTATGTATTAGGGTGACCGAGAAATAATGTCGTTTTCTTACGCTAAATACAAACATATACTTCTCTGCTTACTTTTCCGATCAGCTTCAAGTGTTCTTGGATGGTCGACCACAGCTGGCTAAAGACAGCGTTCACAATAAAAATTCCTTTTCTGTTTTTTCGCCTATCTTGAAAACGGTCCCATTCTCATTCCAACGATGTCTCTGGAATTGTACAAGACCTTCCGGAAACGGAGTTATGGTCCTTCTAAAATTGAGCTAGGGAAGCGTGGTGGACGAGTTGTCCGAGGCTTGTAGCTTCCGTCTTCAGCAAATGTATGCGAGCTGACCTGAGTAAAGAGAGAAGTTCAAAATGAAGGGAAGAACGGGGCTTCTGATCGGAAACGATCGCTCATCTCACGATCTCGAGTGTTCCATTGTTCACGTCGAGGGGCGGAAAGGGGCCGGATTTGCCCAAACGGCGGGGTTTGCCCTCCTTTCTAAGCCGTTTTGCGGCTCCTGGGTAGCTTTTCGTCCCGTTTCTTCAACGTTGTTCTGCTTCTGAGAGCGTTTGTCAGGGAAAACACGATTTTCGACTTTCGTGGTGGGATTATGGAAAACAAGGGCAGTAGTTTTCCTACAAGTTTAATGCCACCTGCTTTAGTGATGGAGCCGCAAGCTTGGAACTTGCTGCTTTCTTCGTTGTGCGGGCGCAAGCGCGCGAGAGCGAGCGGGCGAGGGCGCGCGAGAAGGAGCGTTTATGAGCGGCTAGCGAATCGTGTGCCCACGATGAGTATCGATTTTGCGTAATCGCACGCTCTCGCCACGTGTGGACGCTGCCTGACGTTGATGGTCTTCCTAATCAATACGAGTCGAAAAGATCAAAATCACCCTATGTGAACTTGGAAAACCACCTTTGTCATTTACGCATGTCCAATACATTTGGATAAACGTCGCAAATGTTTTTGGTAGCAACTGTTGCGTTACTTTTGTTGCGAAACTCAAAAAGCATCCAATGCCGGATGTCTATCTCTTCTGGTATTTGGCTGGCCATTCTACCCAAATTCACAAAAAAACGTAATTGAACTGTCTAGTATGTACTAAAGAAGTCACTATCTCACAATGTCTTTGACACGCCTCTGAACTAGGGGTGTGCGGAATTTCCTATGTTCTGTTTTCTGCCCATTTTCGGCCATTTTTTTCTGTTTTCTGTAAAAGGAGGCAAAATTTGCCAGAAAGCAGAAAAACCGTGAGTGTTTTCAAACTTGTTGCAAATCTACTCTAGGAACAAATGGCGGGACTCATATGCGGTAAACACATAGATTTAGGAAACCTCAACCGCATTCTTCGCAGTACCCTATGGTTAAAGGCAGGATACACGCTCGTAAACGTGATTGGGATAACTACGGAAATAGAATGGTATGGCCCAGATTACAACGCTTCCGCACTTTGAAACGTCAAAAACGACCCATAATGCCGTTACAGGAGTAGCAAATTTGGCCCCGCCCGTACATTCACGCCCCCTGTATTTGCATTTCCCTCTAAAGCAGAGTTGCTGGGTCATATTCGCCGTCAGCGACGTGTGTGGTTCATTTGTTAGGTAATCCACCAACAGTACCGACGGTGAAGAGGAACCAGCAACTTTGCGTTGCAGGAAAAGGGCAAATACAGGGGGCGTGAAAATACAGGGCGCGGCCAACTTCTAACTCATGTAACGGCATTTTGGGTCGTTTTTGACGCTTCAAAATGCGTAGGCGTTGTAATCTCTGCCGTACCATTCTATTTCCGTAGTTATCCCACTCACGTTTACGAGCGTGTATGCTGCCTTAAACTCGTCTATCTCGCTAATGGTGGTTGGCCGAGCTGGGGTGGTGTAGTGGCGGGATGCGCTGCTGTTCGCTCGACACGGCACAGTTCGATCCTCGCCCAGGGTCAATCAGATCTACTAACCCTACAAAGTCCTCGTATTGCTACTAGATTCATGTAATGAGATGAAGGATATAATTGGGAAGTCGGCTGAACCCCTCATGCCACTACATAGTAGAGTGAGGAACGAATATTCGAGTTCGAATAAATATTCGAATTTTTCGAACGAATTTTTATTCGAACATTCGAATATTCGAAAAGAGTGAATATTCGAACATTATTCGAATTCGGCTATTCGCAAAAAGTGAATATTCGAACATTATTCAAATTCGATTATTCGCAGAGGTGAATATTCGAACGTTACTCCAATTTGAATACCCGAGCTGATTTAACACAAAATATGAAAATCAGCTCTAATGTATGAAGGAATCGACATACCTTTCAAGACCGGTGTCATTTTCTTCAATACTCCATTGTTCCATTTTCCCGAACGCAAGAGCTAAGTTTTTTCCCCAAACCGTCTGATAAGGCTACTAGGCCGGTTCTAACAGGGGGAGCCACATGGCAATCGCACTTGGCCACTCCCATTTTTTCATGCCGCTGCGCAATGATAACACCAACCCTAGCTTCGTTGGCTGGAGCCACGTACTCCACCAACCTTCACCTCTGGGCAGGTGAAGGGGGAACCTCCATCATTGGGAAATCCGGTGAAACGCCCCGAAAAAGAATGAAAGTGACCCAACACTCATGCAAGTCATTTTCAAGATTGAGTGGGTGTCACTGCCGGTTTTTCGTCCATAACTTTTTTGTCCCCTTTATGTGTCACCTCATCGTGGTGAAGGGGTGAACATTTATGATCAGGATTTGTCCTGTGAAATGGCCAACGGCACAAACGGTCACGCAGTTCGACGTAGCATTAGTTTTACTAATGTGAGAACGGGCGGCTCCCGATAGCACCGGCTCCGCACTCTGGGAGTAACTAGACCAAAAAATGGCTCCTACATTCGCTAACAATATAAAACCGACCCGAAATCGGATATGCTCTCCCACCACGCCCGGAGATGCCTCTACCGAGGACGGACGAGGAACAGGAAGGGGCGTCATTGGAAAACCCATTGCCCTACGCGAAGAAAGTCTATACATCTGCACATCACGTACAACTGCCGAACAGTCGCATCCGACGCAGATCTCAAAACTCTTCTCCACCAGTGAAGGAGAATAAAGTACGATCTTATCTGTTTACAGAAAACGAAAGTTAAGGAGGCGTACACGAGAAAGACCGACCGAGGAGAGCTGATGCTGATGGGACAGAAAGTCACGGCGAAAAATATTGGAGGAGTAGGCTTTCTTGTGCACTCTGGAGTTTAGTCAAGCATCCACTCCTATGAAATTCTGAGCCCACGTATAGCTGCACTGCGCCTGAAAGCCGACCAGAAGACGCTTATCACCATAGTGAACTGCTACGCACCCACTGATGTTGCAGAAGACGAAGAAAAGGAAAGTTTTCACGGTGAGCTGGAAACAACAATCAGGATGGAGAAGTCCTATTACAAGTTCATTTGTGGAGATTTTAACGCGATTATGGGCAACTCAGACGACGGCAATTGGAGACTTGGTCGACATGGTGACGGATTCAGAAGCAGCAACGGCGTTCGTTTGCAGGACTTGATGTCATCATGTAACCTGTTCCATAGTAATTCGCTATTCGAAAAGAAAAAGCACAGACGGTGGGCATGGGAAAGCCCCAATGGGCGCACCCGCTCAGAACTGGACCATAACCTGACAAATCGAAAATGGAGTTTGATGGATACTGGAGTGGTCCCGTCCTTCCACCGTGGATCCGATCATCGTCTTCTTCGAGCCGAAATTCGTCTAAACAAACGCATCTTCGAGCGGGATACACATCGCCGCGCACCCATCCGCTTTTGTTGCTATAATGAAGCAATAATGGAATAAGCGATCAAAGACTATCCTCGGAGATCGACAGACAATCCTACAACGGACTTCGAGGCTCTAGCCGATGGTCTACTTCAGTGCGGGAAAGTGGCAATAGAGGTTCGACAGTCCGGAGAGGAAAGAATCAATTCTAATGCACGAGAACTCTTAAAACGCCAAGGAGAAATTAGACGAGACCCTAATGGTTCGCATCTTGAGAAGACCGTCATCAACAAGGCCTGTCGCATAGCAGTAAAGGAGTCTTTCAGAGAACATCGCAGAAACAAACTCCTCAAGACTGCAGTTCAAAGGCGCAGTCTGATTCGCTGTCGGACAGATCTTTCGGATCACCGCACCGTAACGGTTTGCCTGAAAGACAAGCACGGAAAACCCAGAACAGCCAGATTGGATATGGAGCACATTGTAACGGACTTTTATACAGACCTCTTCCGCTCAACCACACATAAACTGCAAGTGTTCGGGCTCCATCCTATACTTCTCAATTGGATCGCTCAATATCTCAATGACAGGACATTTCAGGTCAGAGTAGGAAGCACCTATTCTGACGTGAAACCCATCTTGAGCGGAGTTCCACAGGGCGGGGTGCTGTCTCCTGTGCTTTTCAATATTTACACAGCTGATATTCCACAGATATTTTCCAGTGTAGGGGTACAATGCCAAATTTATGCAGACGATTTGAAAATTTATAAAACAATATCAAAACCAGAGGATGAATCAAGTCTCCAACAAGCTGTAGATATGGTTGAGGGATGGTCCAGAACATGGCAACTGCCTTTGGCTCCACATAAAACCGTTTTCATGCGACTGAGTTCCTGTGCACCAAACGTGTTGCAGACACCTTCATATATGATTGCTCAGGCTCCCATTTCTTCTGTCAAGTCAGTAAAGGATCTTGGTTTCCATTACACCAATAGGCTGGATTTCTCCAGTCATATAAAGATCCGCTCCCATATGGCTATTACTAAAACCTACCACCTTTTCAAGTGTCTCTCAGTTAAGAATAAGGCTTTACTACTGCGAGCATACAAAACTTACATCCGACCGATTGTGGAATCAAACACAACAATTTTTTGCCCCACCATGAAAAAAGACATCTACATTGTAGAGAAAGTTCAAAATAATTTCACGCGCAAGCTGCTGGCAAGGGTCGGAGGTTTCTTATATTCGAGAATCCCAAGAGCATCGAATAGAAACCGGTACCTTGGGCTTTCGACCCTTGAATCTCGGCGCAGGGTATTTGACGCATGCATGGTTCACAAATTGCTACATAACTCCGTAGTTATCGGAATTAACAACGTTTTCAAGACCATTCTATCACGAACAAGGGGAAATCGTTGGAAAATTTCACTTGGACGGCCGAGAACAGGTTTGCGCGCGAGATGTTTCACTTATCGGGCTGGAAGTGCTTACCTCAAGCTCACAAAGAACATGTCAGTATCGATGACACAAGGCCAGTTCAAACGGCATGTTGAGAAATTATTACTCACTAGTGAAACGTCAAAGTAATTCGAAACCGATCCTATTTCCTCTCTCTTATATCTTGTCTTTTTTTTGTGTTTCATCAATTTGTAGAGTTCACAAAGTATTTCTGTATTAATCATCTCGGTTGTTGCGTTATCCTTATTCGACCATTGTTATCTAACGATTGCCTTAAGCGAACGTAATAAACATAAACATAAACACACAAACCCATTTGGGTCACAAGCACGCGCATGCCAATGATTTTTCCGCAGGGCTACCGTAACCCTCCTTCAAAAATTTTCTGAGTGTCAGCTTGGATATGAGCACATCGTAATAGCCAACAAACGTGTTTGCGCAATTCCGACCTCCTCAGCCACTTCCCGGCGGCTTCTCGAAGAAAACGGTGTGTGAATGTATGCATACCGCTCCTCTGCCCTTTTATACCCCGCATATTATGAGCGTGTGTTGTCGTTCGTTATCATGTTTTGCTCAAGAATGGTTACGGTAGCCTTGCGGAAAAAATGATTGGCATGGGCGTGCTTCTATTTGGGTCCCGCACACTTTCTACGGCGTTCTGCGCACGCCCATTTGGGTCCCGCACACTTTCTACGGCGTCCGGCGCACTCTTATTTGGGTCCCACACACTTACTACGGCGTTCTGCGCACACCCATTTGGGTCCCGCACACTTTCTACGGCGTCCGGCGCACTACCACGTGGGCCCCTCACACTTTCTACGGCGTCCTGCGCACTCTCATTTGGATCCCGCACATTTTCTACGGCGTCCGGCGCTCTCCCATTTGGGTCCCGCATACTTTCTATGTCGTCCGGCGATTTCCCACTTGGGTCCTGCACGCTTTCTACGGCGTCCGACGCACTCTCATTTGGGTCCCGCACACTTTCTACGGTGTCCGACGCACTATTATTTGGGTCCCGCACACTTTATACGGCGTTCTGCGCACGCCCATTTGGGTCCCGCACACTTTCTACGGCGTCCGGCGCACTCTTATTTGGGTCCCACACACTTACTACGGCGTTCTGCGCACACCCATTTGGATCCCGCACACTTTCTACGGCGTCCGGCGCACTCCCATTTGGGTCCCGCATACTTTCTATGGAGTCCGGCGCTCTCCCATTTGGGTCCCGCATACTTTCTATGGCGTGCGGCGATTTCCCACTTGGGTCCCGCACGCTTTCTATGGCGTCCGGCGCTTTCTCATTTGGGTCCCGCACACTTTCTACGGTGTCCGACGCACTATTATTTGGGTCCAGCACACTTTCTACGGCGTCCGGCACACTCTTATTTGGGTCCCACACACTTACTACGGCGCTCTGCGCACACCCATTTGGGTCCCGCACACTTTCTACGGCGTCCGGCGCACTCTCATTTGGGTCCCGCATACTTTCTATGGCCTCCGGCGGTTTCCCACTTGGGTCCCGCACGCTTTCTACGGCGTCCGACGCACTCTAATTTGGGTCCCGCACACTTTCTACGGCGTCCGGCGCTCTCCCATTTGGGTCCCGCATACTTTCTATGGCGTCCGGCGATTTAGCACTTGGGTCCCGCACGCTTTCTACGGCGTCCGACGCACTCTCATTTGGGTCCCGCACACCTTCTACGGCGTCCGACGCACTATTATTTGGGTCCCGCACACTTTCTACGGCGTGCGGCGCACTCTCATGTGGGTCCCGCACACTTTCTACGGCGTCCGACGCATTCTTATTTGGGTCTGACACTCTTTCTAGGGCGTTCTGCGCACACCCATTTGGGTCCCGCACACTTTCTACGGCGTTCTGCGCACACCCATTTGGGTCCCGCACACTTTCTACGGCGTCCGGCGCACTCCCATTTGGGTCCCTCACACTTTCTACGGCGTCCTGCGCACTCTCATTTGGATCCCGCACATTTTCTACGGCGTCCGGCGCTCTCCCATTTGGGTCCCGCATACTTTCTATGTCGTCCGGCGATTTCCCACTTGGGTCCTGCACGCTTTCTACGGCGTCCGACGCACTCTCATTTGGGTCCCGCACACTTTCTACGGTGTCCGACGCACTATTATTTGGGTCCCGCACACTTTATACGGCGTTCTGCGCACGCCCATTTGGGTCCCGCACACTTTCTACGGCGTCCGGCGCACTCTTATTTGGGTCCCACACACTTACTACGGCGTTCTGCGCACACCCATTTGGATCCCGCACACTTTCTACGGCGTCCGGCGCACTCCCATTTGGGTCCCGCATACTTTCTATGGAGTCCGGCGCTCTCCCATTTGGGTCCCGCATACTTTCTATGGCGTCCGGCGATTTCCCACTTGGGTCCCGCACGCTTTCTATGGCGTCCGACGCTTTCTCATTTGGGTCCCGCACACTTTCTACGGTGTCCGACGCACTATTATTTGGGTCCCGCACACTTTCTACGGCGTCCGGCACACTCTTATTTGGGTCCCACACACTTACTACGGCGCTCTGCGCACACCCATTTGGGTCCCGCACACTTTCTACGGCGTCCGGCGCACTCTCATTTGGGTCCCGCATACTTTCTATGGCGTCCGGCGGTTTCCCACTTGGGTCCCGCACGCTTTCTACGGCGTCCGACGCACTCTAATTTGGGTCCCGCACACTTTCTACGGCGTCCGGCGCTCTCCCATTTGGGTCCCGCATACTTTCTATGGCGTCCGGCGATTTAGCACTTGGGTCCCGCACGCTTTCTACGGCGTCCGACGCACTCTCATTTGGGTCCCGCACACCTTCTACGGCGTCCGACGCACTATTATTTGGGTCCCGCACACTTTCTACGGCGTGCGGCGCACTCTCATTTGGGTCCCGCACACTTTCTACGGCGTCCGACGCATTCTTATTTGGGTCTGACACTCTTTCTAGGGCGTTCTGCGCACACCCATTTGGGTCCCGCACACTTTCTACGGCGTTCTGCGCACACCCATTTGGGTCCCGCACACTTTCTACGGCGTCCGGCGCGCTCCCATTTGGGTCCCACATACACTTTCTACGGCGTCCGGCCCACTCTAATTTGGGTCCCACACACTTTCTAGGGCATTCTGCGCACATCCATTTGGGTCCCGCACACTTTCTATGGCGTCCGGCGATTTCCCACTTGGGTCCCGCACGCTTTCTACGGCGTCCGACGCACTCTAATTTGGGTCCCGCACACTTTCTACGGCGTCCGGCGCACTACCACGTGGGTCCCGCACACTTTCTACGGCGTCCTGCGCACTCTCATTTGGATCCCGCACAATTTCTACGGCGTCCGGCGCATTCTTATTTGGGTCTGACACACTTTCTAGGGCGTTCTGCGCACACCCATTTGGGTCCCGCACACTTTCTACGGCGTTCTGCGCACACCCATTTGGGTCCCGCACACTTTCTACGGCGTCCGGCCCACTCTAATTTGGGTCCCACACACTTTCTAGGGCATTCTGCGCACATCCATTTGGGTCCCGCACACTTTCTATGACGTCCGGCGCACTCCTACTTTGGTCCCACACACGTTCTATGGCGTCTTTTGCTTTCACTTTTTGGGTCCCGCACACCTTCTACGGCGTTGTGCGCACACCCATTTGGGTCCCACACACTTTCTACGGCGCTCTGCGCACACCCATTTGGGTCCCGCACACTTTCTAAGGCGTCCGGCGCATTCTTATTTGGGTCCCGCATACTTTCTACGGCGTCCGGCGCATTCTTATTTGGGTCTGACACACTTTCTAGGGCGTTCTGCGCACACCCATTTGGGTCCCGCACACTTTCTACGGCGTTCTGCGCACACCCATTTGGGTCCCGCACACTTTCTACGGCGTCCGGCCCACTCTAATTTGGGTCCCACACACTTTCTAGGGCATTCTGCGCACATCCATTTGGGTCCCGCACACTTTCTATGACGTCCGGCGCACTCCTACTTTGGTCCCACACACGTTCTATGGCGTCTTTTGCTCTCCCTTTTTGGGTCTCGCACACCTACGGCGTTGTGCGCACACCCATTTGGGTCCCACACACTTTCTACGGCGCTCTGCGCACACCCATTTGGGTCCCGCACACTTTCTAAGGCGTCCGGCGCATTCTTATTTAGGTCCCGCATACTTTCTACGGCGTCCGGCGCACTACCACGTGGGCCCCTCACACTTTCTACGGCGTCCTGCGCACTCTCATTTGGATCTCGCACACTTTCTACGGCGTCCGGCGCTCTCCCATTTGGGTCCCGCATACTTTCTGTGGCGTCCGGCGATTTCCCACTTGGGTCCCGCACGCTTTCTACGGCGTCCGGCGCACTCTCATTTGGGTCCCGCACACTTTCTACGGTGTCCGACGCACTATTATTTGGGTCCCGCACACTTTCTACGGCGTCCGGCACACTCTTATTTGGGTCCCACACACTTACTACGGCGCTCTGCGCACACCCATTTGGGTCCCGCACACTTTCTACGGCGTCCGGCGCACTCTCATTTGGGTCCCGCATACTTTCTATGGCGTCCGTCGGTTTCCCACTTGGGTCCCGCACGCTTTCTACGGCGTCCGACGCACTCTAATTTGGGTCCCGCACACTTTCTACGGCGTCCGGCGCTCTTCCATTTGGGTCCCGCATACTTTCTATGGCGTCCGGCGATTTGGCATTTGGGTCCCGCACGCTTTCTACGGCGTCCGACGCACTCTCATTTGGGTCCCGCTCACTTTCTACGGCGTCCGACGCACTATTATTTGGGTCCCGCACACTTTCTACGGCGTCCGGCACACTCTTATTTGGGTCCCACACACTTACTACGGCGCTCTGCGCACACCCATTTGGGTCCCGCACACTTTCTACGGCGTCCGGCGCACTCTCATTTGGGTCCCGCACACTTTCTACGGCGTCCGGCGATTTCCCACTTGGGTCCCGCACGCTTTCTACGGCGTCCGACGCACTCTCATTTGGGTCCCGCACACTTTCTACGGCGTCCGGCGCACTCTCATTTGGGTCCCGCACACTTTCTACGGCGTCCGGCGCATTCTTATTTGGGTCTGACACTCTTTCTAGGGCGTTCTGCGCACACCCATTTGGGTCCCGCACACTTTCTACGGCGTCCGGCGCACTCCCATTTGGGTCCCACACACACTTTCTACGGCGTCCGGCCCACTCTAATTTGGGTCCCACACACTTTCTAGGGCATTCTGCGCACATCCATTTGGGTCCCGCACACTTTCTATGACGTCCGGCGCACTCCTACTTTGGTCCCACACACTTTCTACGGCGTCCGACGCACTCTAATTTGGGTCCCGCACACTTTCTACGGCGTCCGGCGCACTACCACGTGGGTCCCGCACACTTTCTACGGCGTCCTGCGCACTCTCATTTGGATCCTGCACAATTTCTACGGCGTCCGGCGCATTCTTATTTGGGTCTGACACACTTTCTAGGGCGTTCTGCGCACACCCATTTGGGTCCCGCACACTTTCTACGGCGTTTTGCGCACACCCATTTGGGTCCTGCACACTTTCTACGGCGTCCGGCGCACTCCCATTTGGGTCCCACACACACTTTCTACGGCGTCCGGCCCACTCTAATTTGGGTCCCACACACTTTCTAGGGCATTCTGCGCACATCCATTTGGGTCCCGCACACTTTCTATGACGTCCGGCGCACTCCTACTTTGGTCCCACACACTTTCTATGGCGTCTTTCGCACTCCCTTTTTGGGTCCCGCACACCTTCTACGGCGTTGTGCGCACACCCATTTGGGTCCCACACACTTTCTACGGCGCTCTGCGCATTCTTATTTGGGTCTCACACACTTTCTAGGGCGTTCTGCGCACACCCATTTGGGCCCCGCACACTTTCTACGGCGTTCTGCGCACACCCATTTGGGTCCCGCACACTTTCTACGGCGTCCGGCGCTCTCCCATTTGGGTCCCGCATACTTTCTATGGCGTCCGGCGATTTACCACTTGGGTCCCGCACGCTTTCTACGGCGTCCGACGCACTTTCATTTGGGTCCCGTACACTTTCTACGGCGTCCGGCGCACTATTATTTGGGTCCCGCACACTTTCTACGGCGTCCGGCACACTCTCATTTGGATCCCGCACACTTTCTACGGCGTCCGGCACACTCTCATTTGGATCCCGCACACTTTCTACGGCGTCCGGCGCTCTCCCATTTGGGTCCCGCATACTTTCTATGGCTTCCGGCGAATTCCCACTTGGGTCCCGCACGCTTTCTACGGCGTCCGACGCACTCTCATTTGGATCCCGCCCACTTTCTACGGCGTCCGGCGCTCTCCCATTTGGGTCCCGCATACTTTCTATGGCGTCCGGCAATTTACCACTTGGGTCCCGCACGCTTTCTACGGCGTCCGACGAACTTTCATTTGGGTCCCGTACACTTTCTACGGCGTCCGACGCACTATTATTTGGGTCCCGCACACTTTCTACGGCGTCCGGCACACTCTTATTTGGGTCCCACACACTTACTACGGCGCTCTGCGCACACCCATTTGGGTCCCGCACACTTTCTACGGCGTCCGGCGCACTCTCATTTGGGTCCCGCTCCCGCACACTTTCTACGGCGTCCGGCGATTTCCCACTTGGGTCCCGCACGCTTTCTACGGCGTCCGACGCACTCTCATTCGGGTCCCGCACACTTTCTACGGCGTCCGGCGCACACTCATTTGGGTCCCGCACACTTTCTACGGCGTCCGGCGCATTCTTATTTGGGTCTGACACACTTTCTAGGGCGTTCTGCGCACACCCATTTGGATCCCGCACACTTTCTACGGCTTTCTGCGCACACCCATTTGGTTCCCGCACACTTTCTACGGCGTCCCGCGCACTCCCATTCGGGTCCCACACACACTTTCTACGGCGTCCGGCCCACTCTAATTTGGGTCCCACACACTTTCTAGGGCATTCTGCGCACATCCATTTGGGTCCCGCACACTTTCTATGGCGTCCGGCGATTTCCCACTTGGGTCCCGCACGCTTTCTACGGCGTCCGACGCACTCTTATTTGGGTCCCGCACACTTTCTACGGCGTCCGACGCACTATTAGTTGGGTACCGCACACTTTCTACGGCGTCCGGCTCATTCTTATTTGGGTCCCACACACTTACTACGGCGCTCTGCGCACACCCGTTTGGGTCCCGCACACTTTTTACGGCGTCCGGCGCACTCTCATTTGGGTCCCGCACACTTTCTACGGCGTCCGACGCACTATAATTTGGGTCCCGCACACTTTCTACGGCGTCCGGCGCACTACCACGTGGGTCCCGCACACTTTCTACGGCGTCCTGCGCACTCTCATTTGGATCCCGCACAATTTCTACGGCGTCCGGCGCATTCTTATTTGGGTCTGACACACTTTCTAGGGCGTTCTGCGCACACCCATTTGGGTCCCGCACACTTTCTACGGCGTTCTGCGCACACCCATTTGGGTCCCGCACACTTTCTACGGCGTCCGGCGCACTCCAATTTGGGTCCCGCACACTTTCTAGGGCGTTCTGCGCACATCCATTTGGGTCCCGCACACTTTCTATGGCGTCCGGCGATTTCCCACTTGGGTCCCGCACGCTTTCTACGGCGTCCGACGCACTCTAATTTGGGTCCCGCACACTTTCTACGGCGTCCCGCGCACTCCCATTCGGGTCCCACACACACTTTCTACGGCGTCCGGCCCACTCTAATTTGGGTCCCACACACTTTCTAGGGCATTCTGCGCACATCCATTTGGGTCCCGCACACTTTCTATGGCGTCCGGCGATTTCCCACTTGGGTCCCGCACGCTTTCTACGGCGTCCGACGCACTCTAATTTGGGTCCCGCACACTTTCTACGGCGTCCGGCGCGCTACCACGTGGGTCCTGCACACCTTCTACGGCGTCCTGCGCACTCTCATTTGGATCCCGCACACTTTCTACGGCGTCCGGCGCATTCTTATTTGGGTCTGACACACTTTCTAGGGCGTTCTGCGCACATCCATTTGGGTCCCGCACACTTTCTATGGCGTCCGGCGATTTCCCACTTGGGTCCCGCACGCTTTCTACGGCGTCCGACGCACTCTAATTTGGGTCCCGCACACTTTCTACGGCGTCCGACGCACTATTATTTGGGTCCCGCACACTTTCTACGGCGTCCGGCTCATTCTTATTTGGGTCCCACACACTTACTACGGCGCTCTGCGCTCACCCATTTGTATCCCGCACACTTTCTACGGCGTCCGGCGCACTCTCATTTGGGTCCCGCACACATTCTACGGCGTCCGACGCACTCTAATTTGGGTCCCGCACACTTTCTACGGCGTCCGGCGCACTACCACGTGGGTCCCGCACACTTTCTACGGCGTCCTGCGCACTCTCATTTGGATCCCGCACAATTTCTACGGCGTCCGGCGCATTCTTATTTGGGTCTGACACACTTTCTAGGGCGTTCTGCGCACACCCATTTGGGTCCCGCACACTTTCTACGGCGTTCTGCGCACACCCATTTGGGTCCCGCACACTTTCTACGGCGTCCGGCGCACTCCAATTTGGGTCCCACACACACTTTCTACGGCGTCCGGCCCACTCTAATTTGGGTCCCACACACTTTCTAGGGCATTCTGCGCACATCCATTTGGGTCCCGCACACTTTCTATGGCGTCCGGCGATTTCCCACTTGGGTCCCGCACGCTTTCTACGGCGTCCGACGCACTCTAATTTGGGTCCCGCACACTTTCTACGGCGTCCGGCGCGCTACCACGTGGGTCCCGCACACCTTCTACGGCGTCCTGCGCACTCTCATTTGGATCCCGCACACTTTCTACGGCGTCCGGCGCATTCTTATTTGGGTCTGACACACTTTCTAGGGCGTTCTGCGCACACCCATTTGGGTCCCGCACACTTTCTACGGCGTTCTGCGCACACCCATTTGGGTTCCGCACACTTTCTACGGCGTCCGGCGCACTCCCATTTGGGTCCCACACACGCTTTCTACGGCGTCCGGCCCACTCTAATTTGGGTCCCACACACTTTCTAGGGCATTCTGCGCACATCCATTTGGGTCCCGCACACTTTCTATGACTTCCGGCGCACTCCTACTTTGGTCCCACACACGTTCTATGGCGTCTTTCGCACTCCCACTTGGGTCCCGCACACCTTCTACGGCGTTGTGCGCACACCCATTTGGGTCCCACACACTTTCTACGGCGTTCTGCGCACACCCATTTGGGTCCCGCACACTTTCTATGGCGTCCGGCGCACTTCTACTTTGGTCCCACACACGTTCTACGGCGTCTTTCGCACTCCCACTTGGGTCCCGCACACCTTCTACGGCGTTGTGCGCACACCCATTTGGGTCCCACACACTTTCTACGGCGTTCTGCGCACACCCATTTGGATCCCGCACACTTTCTATGGCGTCCGGCGCACTCCTACTTTGGTCCCGCACACTTTCTACGGCGTCTTTCGCACTTCTGCTGGGGTCCCGCACACTATCTACGGCGTCTTTCGCACTTCTGCTGGGGTCCCGCACACTATCTACGGCGTTCTGTGGCGCATTTCTGAGTCACACCGTGCGGCGTTCCAAAAAGTACTTCCGAGATCCCGCCGTATTGATTGAAGCGTTGCCCCGTCAGATCCTGAGCAAAAGCCTATCAGTAACGGTGTTTATTTCACTAGTTCATTTTTGCGAATAAGTAGACGTCGGATGGTTTATTGTGGTGAGCGCGAAGCGCTCACCAGATTTGGCTTTGATTCGCCATCGCGCCACCCCCTGATCTCAGTATCAGGGTCCAGAGTAAACGTAGGAAGACCGTTCTTTTTGCATTCAATATATTTTGGAAAGGTGAATAACTGTTCAAAAATGGTCCAGAATGGTTACCTGAGATTCGAGAAAAAGTGTCAAAACCACGTCATTTTGGTCGAAAAAATGTTCATCTCATTTTTTTTTCAGTTGGCGTTCACGATCTTGTTGGAACACTTATCGTTGAGCTAGAGAGCTCATTTTTGGCCAGGGTGCTGGTTTTGTTTGCACATAGCTCCTGTCAAAATTTGAAGTTCGTTGCTCAATTTTTGCGGAACCTCAAAATTGAGGGTCAAGAAAGACAAAAACACGTAAACATGTTATTATAAACCATCCGACGTTTACTTATTCGTAAAAATGAACTAGTGAAATGAACACCGTTACTGATAGGCTTTTGCTCAGGATTTGACGGGGCAACGCTTCAATCAATACGGCAGGATCTCGGAAGTACTTTTTGGAACGCCGCACGGTGTGACTCAGAAGTGCGCCACAGGACGCCGTAGATAGTGTGCGGGACCCCAGCAGGAGTGCGAAAGGCGCCGTAGAAAGTGTGTGGGACCCCAATGGGTGTGCGCAGAACGCCGTAGAAAGTGTGCGGGAACCAAGTGGGAGTGCGCCGAACGCCGTAGAAAGTGTGCGGGACCCAAATGGGTGTGCGCAGAACGCCCTAGAAAGTGTGTGGGACCCAAATGAGAGTGCGCCGGACGCCGTAGATAGTGTGCGGGACCCAAATGGGTGTGCGCAGAACGCCCTAAAAAGTTCGTGGGACCCAAATAAGAGTGCGCCGGACGCCGTAGAAAGTGTGCGGGACCCAAATGGGTGTGCGCAGAACGCCCTAGAAAGTTTGTGGGACCCAAATGGGTGTACGCAGAACGCCCTAGAAAGTGTGTGGGACCCAAATGGGAGTGCGCCGGACGCCGTAGAAAGTGTGTGGGACCCAAATGGGTGTGCGCAGAACGCCGTAGAAAGTGTGCGGGACCCAATTGGGAGTGCGCCGGACGCCGTAGAAAGTGTGCGGGACCCACGTGGGAGTGCGCCGGACGCCGTAGAAGGTGTGCGGGATCCAAATGGGTGTGCGCAGAACGCCCTAGAAAGTGTGTGTGTGACCCAAATGAGAGTGCGCCGGACGCCATAGAAAGTGTGCGGGACCCAAGTGGGAGTGCGCCGGACGCCGTAGAAAGTGTGCGGGATTCAAATGGGTGTGCGCAGAACGCCGTAGAAAGTGTGCGGGACCCAAATGGGTGTGCGCAGAAGGCCGTATAAAGCGTGCGGGACCGAAATGGGTGTGCGCAGAACGCCCTAGAAAGTGTGTGGAACCCAAATGGGTGTGCGCAGAACGCCGTAGAAAGTGTGCGGGACCCAAGTGGGAGTGCGCCGGACGCCGTAGAAAGTGTGCGGAACCCAAATGGGTGTGCGCAGAACGCCCTAGAAAGTGTGTGGGACCCAAATGAGAGTGCGCCGGACGCCATAGAAAGTGTGCGGGACCCGAGTGGGAGTGCGCCGGACGCCGTAGAAAGTGTGTGGGACCCAAATGGGTGTGCGCAGAACGCCGTAGAAAGTGTGCGGGACCCAAGTGAGAGTGCGCCGGACGCCGTAGAAAGCGTGCGGGACCCAAATGGGTGTGCGAAGAACGCCCTAGAAAGTGTGTGGGACCCAAATGGGTGTGCGCAGAACGCCGTAGAAAGTGTGCGGGACCCAAGTGGGAGGGCGCCGGACGCCGTAGAAAGTGTGCGGGACCCACGTGGGAGTGCGCCGGACGCCGTAGAATGTGTGCGGGACCCAAATGGGTGTGCGCACAACGCCGTAGAAAGTGTGCGGAACCCAAGTGGGAGTGCGCCGGACGCCGTAGAAAGTGTGCGGGACCCAAATTGAAGCACGCCCATGCCGATCATTTTTTCCGCAGGGCTACCGTAACCATTCTTGAGCAAAACATGATAACGAACGATAACACACGCTCATAACATGCGGGGTATAAAAGGGCAGAGGAGCGGTATGCATTCATTCACACACCGTTCTCTTCGAGAAGCCGCCGGGAAGTGGCTGAGGAGGTCGAAATTGTGCAAACTCGTTTGTTGGCGATCACGATGTGCTCATATCCAAGCTGACACTCAGAAAATTTTTGAAGGAGGGTTACGGTAGCCCTGCGGAAAAATGATCGGCATGAGCGTGCTTGTGACCCCAAATGGGTGTATGCAGAACGCCGTAGAAAGTGTGTGGGACCCAAATGGGAGTGCGCTGGACACCGTAGAAAGTGCGGGATTCAAATGGGTGTGCGCAGAACGCCGTAGAAAGTGTGCAGGACATCAGTGGGCGTGTGCAAGATGTAACAGAATGTGCGCAGGACATCAGTGGGCGTGTTCAGGACGTCAAAGAAAATGTGCAGGCTATCAGTTGGAGTGCGCAGGACGTCATAGAAGGGGGGGGGGCAGGACTTCAGTGGATTTACTTTCATCTAACACCACCAGGCATAAATCATGTTAGAAAGGAAACCTTTAGGAAAAATAAATGAAATTCCTGAAAGTTTAGGTTCCTGGCGAAAGTAAAGATTTGGCATGGCCATAGAAATATACTCAGTTAAAAAGGGAAAATAAAGAAAAATGAAAAAAGGTTTTGAAATATTCCTGAGAACGATTTGGCTTAGAATAATATGTTTTTCGGGAAATGAAGTGAAATAGTTGAAAGTATGATTTGGCAGTCGAGTTTGAACCAACTATTGATAAATGTTGTGCAAAACGAGAGATCGCTTTGTCTGTGCTTTTCCGTAGAACATATAAAAGCGGAATCACGCGTGTTGATTTTACTTCACCTAATACGTGAAGACCGCCGCATTACAGCTCCCGGAAGTTTGGATGCTTCCCATTTCACGCGTGATTTCGCTTTGATATGTTCTACGGATAAGCACAGACAAGGCAATCTCTCGTTTTGCACAACTCTTATCAATAGTTGGTTCAAACGCGACTGCCAAATCATACTTTCAACTATTTCACTTCATTTCCCGAAAAACATATTATTCTAAGCCAAATCGTTCTCAGGAATATTTCAAAACCTTTTTTCATTTTCTTTATTTTCCCTTTTTAACTGAGTATATTTCTATGGCCATACCAAATCTTTACTTTTGCCAGGAACCTAAACTTTCAGGAATAATAACATTTTTACGTGTTTTTGTCTTTCTTGACACTCAATTTTGAGGTTCCGCAAAAATTGAGCAACCAACTCCAAAACTTGACAGGGGCTAGGTGCAAACATAACCAGCTTTCTGGCCAAAAATGAGCTCTCTAGCTCAACGATAAGTGTTCCAACAAGATCGTGAACGCCAACTGAAAAAAAAGGAGATGAACATTTTTTCGACCAAAATGACGTGGTTTTGACACTTTATCTCGAATCTCAGGTGACCATTCCGGACCATTTTTTGAACAGTTATTCAACTTACTAATGTATATTAAATGCAAAAAGAACGGTCTTCCTACGTTTACTCTGGACCCCGATACTGAGATCAGGGGGTCGCGCGATGGCGAATCAAAGCGAAATCTGGTGAACGCTTCGCGCTCACCACAATTCTGTTGCATGGATCACATCCACACCATATCGCAGTTGGTCGAAAGATGTCGGGAGTACAAAATGCCGTTGTGTCTCACTTTTGTCGACTACAAGAGGGCTCTTGATTCAGTGGAGATTAATGCGGTACTCAACGCTTTGTTAAACGCCGGAGTCGACCCTGCGTACGTGAATATATTGGAGCAGCGCAACACAAGAACATCGACAACTATTCAGTTATTTGAACGTAAGCTGCGATTTCCAATCGAAAAAGGTGTTTGGCAAGGTGACACAATATCACCGAAACTCTTTACTTCTGCCCTCCAGCATGCGATGAGCCAGCTTGACTGGGACAACAAAGGCTTGAGAGTATCGATGGAAGAAAGCTCTCTAACATGCGGTTCTCGGACGACATTGTTCTCATCAGCAACAACACGCAGGAGATCAACGAAATGCTGAATGAGTTAGATGGAGTGGGCAGAGCGATTGGTTTGTCGATGAACATGAGTAAAACTCAAACGATGACGAATCAATGGTGCGATGGAGGGCCGGTTATCCTTGACGGAGCTGTACTGGATAAAGTGGATAGCGACATCTATCTCGGGCAAGAAGTCAGCATGGCAAACGACCTGACGAATGAGATGTGCCGGCGACGAAGAGCAGCCTGGGCAGCTATGGGCACTATTCGGGAAGTGGCCAATAAGATTAATGACGATAAGCTTAGAGCTCACCTCTTTGATTCCACTGTGCTTCCAGCGTTATGCTACTACACCGAGACGTGGGCTTACAATAAGCGGATCTCGGTCGCAATGAGGACTTCGCAAAGAGCTTTGGAGAGGGGTCTTCTGAAGACAAACCGCCGAAAGCAATACCAAGAAGGACTCAGCAGTCAGGACATTCGAAAGAAGTCTGGCATTCGTGATGCGCTGTCCCATATTGAATCTAGAAAGCGCAGATGGGCAGGTGACGTACTACGCCGGTTCGATGGAGTACCAGAATTTCATACTTGTGTCCACGAGACATCAAGAGGACCCTCGGACGCCCCGCGACACGCTGGGCTGACACGTTCGGTAAATCATTTAAGCAGAAGGGTGTACCGTACTGGATGACTGTTGCTCTTTCCAGAAAATCCTGGAGCGAATGTGGTCCACATCGAGAAGACCGCCGATGAAGATGGATCATCAAAGTATCAAAGTAAGTAAGTAACTTTTCTTGTGCTTGGAGATAGAATTCTGCGTCAACTTGTGCTTCCAGTTTGGAAAAATATTTTCTCGATCCCTCGGCCTAATTTATTTTACGAAACACCGGTTTTTCGCCTATAATTCTTTAACCTGATGAGGGTTGTTTTTGAAATCTACGTAAAATTCTGCGTCGAATGACATATCGGGTTCCTAACTTTGCTCGCTCCATAAGCCAGCCAGGTCGGTGGAGCCGAGCCCCGTTGTTGGCTCCAGCAGAATTCTGCGCCTCTCATTTAAACCATAGAGGCGAAAGTACCCCATGGAGATAACTATGGAGCTCGGCTCCACCAATCTGGCTGGCTTATGGGGCAAGCAAAGTTAGTTAGGCTCGTCGAATAAGCTCCTTAGGCTATGTTAGAGCGGAAAAGTTGATTTTGTAGCATTCTTTTTGTTGTAGCCCGTACAAGTTTAGAGATGAGTCGTGCCTTATTAATTTCAATTCTAGGTGGAAGTAAAGCTTTAGAAGAAGAATTCAACTTGTTATTGCCGATCACTTCTTAGTTGCGCGATATTGCTATGGTTGCTTAAAATATTCGTCATACGAATATACGAATTTCGAATATTCGTTCGTTCGAAATAAAAAATGAACGAATTTATTCGAAATTAGTTCGTTCGGAATGAAAAATGAACGAATTTATTCGAAATTCGTTCGTTCGAAATAAAAAATGAACGAATTTATTCGAAATGCGTTCGTTCGAAATAAAAATTGAACGAATTTATTCGAAATTCGTTCGTTCGGAATAAAAAATAAACGAATTTATTCGAAATTCGTACGTTCGAAATAAAAAATGAACGAATTTATTCGATATTCGTTCGTTCGGTCTCTTTTTAAAAAGTCCTCACTCTACTACATAGCCCTGAAAAGCGTCAAAGTCTCTATGGCATAGACGTTGAATGCGCTCCGTATTCCAATAGGGATTGAGGAAGCTGAGCCGTAATCTTCATCTTATAGCGATAACCATTACTCAGAGGCTTACCGTTGATGACACCCCTCAGAAGGTATGCCATATACGCGAAAACTCAATTTATATTGCATAATAACAAAAATGAACCTTAATACTACTTAGCGCACGCTATTCGAACCCTCACTGGCCCAGCGTTCGAGATCATTTCTACACGTGAGCAGAAATTGAGAATACTTCAGTGTCACCGCTTTGGTGGAGCGGGATAAAGTTTCGCCCCCAACTGTGCCACTAACGCAAATTCGAAGTTAGTATTTTAACTCATTCCAGTTCGGATGACTCAGTATATGAATAAGCTGAAGTGCAGTGAAATTAATGATAATGATGTGATGTAGTTGCTAAAACTGTTGTAGAGTTACGAGCGAAACCCGCCATGATGGAGCGAGCGGCGCCTTAGGACATTAATACTTATAAGACACACCCACGCGGTATGCGCGTTTATCTACGGCGTTGAGGAGTAGAACAGTGCTCAACCCAGCATTTATCTCGAAATTATCATCAAAATGTGTACACTAGGGTAGCGCAAGTCTAGTCCGACTAAATCCATGTCCTCTGCACATATTACGATTTTGATCAAGTAATCGAGTGTTATTGTCTCAGGGAAAGGGAAGTTAGGAGGACAGTTTGCACTATTATTCTGCCTCTCTCGGATGTCTACATTCCTTCATCTGGTAAAATAATGGGTTTCGGATATTGCACAAAGGAATCATTTATCACGGGAAAATGTGTGAAGAGTTGAATGCTTTAAAAGTCTCAAATACTGTACGCTGAACACTATTTATTGATTTTTGGAAAATTTTCTGCTTTCTGTTTTCTGCCCATTTTTGGATGTTTTCTACCAAACTGGATTTTCCGTTTTCTGTTTTCAAGTTTTTTTCAGCAGTTCCCTGCTCTGAATCAAACAATCAGCTGATAAGTGACAATCAAGCGCAGGAGCGAAATTACTTTTAGGTCCCCCTAATAATGCACAGGTATCGACAAAAAGTATTCATATGACCCGTAGTAAAGTCACCATTATTGAGTTGAGGTCGACTTGATTGAGATTTCGAGCTTGTCTTAGAACATTCAAGAAGAGGTCGAAATGTTGCGGCGCAGTGCGTTGAAACTGTGTAGTATTACTGACAGAAAGATGCCAGAAATGTAGAGAATTTGAGTCGAGTCCTATATCGGCAATTGCAGTGGAGATCGAAGCAAAAATTAACTCGAGGTCGAAATCGTGATCAAAGATTTGTGGGCAATTTTTTTCAAATTTTCTGTTTAAAAAGATACTTTACGGAGGAGAAATTTTTATGAGACTACAGAAATGGTAACACAAACCACTTTCTCATTTAGGGCAGCAACAAGTTTTTTTTCACAACTCTTTCACAGAGTTAATAACAAAATTAAGCTGATTGCGAGTTCATTTCCGTGTTCTTTTAAACTCTCTCAAATTTCTTCCCTTTCCTCGCAAATCAGGGGCCGCCGTGTCAAGCAAGGTTGTTTCGAAGTAGTTGGAACAGTTTTGATGTCCGCCTGCCCATGTTTGCTGCTACGGTCATCGATTCTGAGGGGTTCAAGTGATATAGCTCAGGTGCTGTCAATATGACATCCATCTGACTCATTGCTGAGTTATTCCCACCTCAACTCAATCCTTTCCCGTCGAGATCGACTGATTCTGGGGACTTACTACTGATCTTCAACTAACGAAGCTCGTTTTCAGAAGCAGTGGTCGCGATCAAATCTGCTGATCTTCTTTTCCTCTCGTAACCCTTTTCTGGGTTTCGAGTAGTAGGACTTATTAGAAAAAATCGGAAAAAACCTATGTTTTGGGCCAAATTTGAAGCCTGACCTTTCTTGTCTTTTGATGGTGGACGAGCCCACTCAACATCATCGGCATCGAAGATCTATAATATCAAAAACATCAGCTGGCTTGAAAATGAATTTCAATCATTGAACATTGACTCATCTAGTCAGAAACATTAACGGAAGTGCTTGCTCTCATTGTTCAACTGTTTTTATGGGTAAATTTGAACTTATTTCTTCCTCTGAATGTCGATGATTTTTGACTGCTCAGCATGAGACTGCGATCGCACGAACTGGCTCCTTTGGGCCCTAGAAACTCTAATTCTAGTCCGTTTTTCACTGCGCTACCTTCATAGTTTTTCAGCTGTATTCGATCTAAGCTGATTTTTGTAGTTTTCTCGATAATGTTTTTCTTCGTGACCACTACCTTTAAAGCCAAAAACTGTTCAAAATGTTAAGCAGTGGAAAGCCCTGAGAACGCAAGAAACGAACGTTCTCCCCCCTTTGGAGAACTCTGCACGGTGGGGTAAAATTACGGCAATGAGAATAGAGCTTCGCGTAAGCGTGATTGGACCTCCAAGTTCGGAACGAATGGGCAGGTTCAATACTTTGAAGATTTCGACGGAGAATAGATCACTAACTTGGGAAAATTCTCTACAGGCGATGACACAGCCGTTCGGGAATTACTCCGCTCGTGGCGATCAACGAGGCGCTTTCTAGTTTAGACCAGGAATGCATTTGGGCAAAATGTTCGTGATGCTATCTTGGCGATCATCCTGGCCGTCTTCTAGTGGCCGCCTTTTGCTAGTGGTGAACGAAATCAAGAGCTTTTCAAGATTGCTTTATACATTACTTATCGTATGATTTCTACTGGTCCAATCTACAGTTTGTGAGAAATCCAGAAGCGAAATTCGCCGTAAATTCTGCCTTTGTGGTGCAGTGTTTGCTAAGTTTTTTTTTCTGACGTTCAAAATTGTCTCTAAGACAAAGATTCCGTTGCAGGCGAGGTAGAGGGAC
Organism: Aplectana chamaeleonis; assembly: GCA_029168955.1. Lineage (NCBI taxonomy): Eukaryota > Metazoa > Nematoda > Chromadorea > Rhabditida > Cosmocercidae > Aplectana > Aplectana chamaeleonis. Next base: position 2,379,177 of record JAPDOI010000060.1, on the reverse strand, counting down.
ATAAAAAAATCTAGAAAGTCTTAGTATAAGCAAACATCCGTCTGCTCTCCGCTTCAAACAAACATTAAGTTTCAATTTGATTCGATTGTATTCTTCGCAGTAGTTTCGTTCTAGACCTATGGGATTATAACCAAACAATCTCTTTGCTGTTCACTCTGAGGGAATACTAAAAAATTCCCCGGAGGTTTCGAACTTCTCTTTCTGATTTCCAGTGTGTACGGTTAGAAAACAAATTTCTGTAAAGAATGAGTACCAGGGGTGTGCGTAATTACGGTTTATTTTACGATTTACGGTGTTTTTTGGTCTCGTAATTACGGTTTACGATTTACGACATTTTGGACCGTAAATCGTAATTTTTCGTAAATAAAAATACATGCAATGGAAGTAAATCGCAAGATATCTCCAATTGACTTGCTCTAATCCCACATTGCATATACTAGTGTATTTGTTCAGGAGATGGGACCAACTCAGTCGTGTGACTGCAGCACGATCTTGTTATCAGTCTTTGATGTGATTCTATCATTATACCGGGGGACACACGGTCGGAGTTGGAGGCGCTGGATAAGAGATCTGCGTTGAGCGCCGCGCACGTCTCACTAGCTGCCGCCTACGACGCAATGCAGTCTAAAAGCACTCTTCACAAATAACTTCGTTTTTGCGTTTTTCATAAAGATCAACTGTCCTGAATTGTATAACTAGATTAGCGTCAGAACATCGAGCTAGGCAGTCTGATCGATCTGAAATTTATGACATAGTGCTCCTGGCCCCTTCTCTTGAGTGGATTACGCCTACTCGGAGTCCACAAAAATCAACAAGAGGAGCGTTCTTTTTTTACCCCAAACGTTCGAAGCTCGAAATCGTCTCCTCCAGTTAATTTCTCTTCGTCCGCAGCAAACGAACCCTCAGAAAAGGCGTGAGCGCAAGTTTAAACGCTCATCTTCGCCCTTTTTTATGAAACATTTATCTCTCACAAATGCTAGCGTTTGTTGGGGCGCTTTGACTATATTTCCTAACTATGGGGACTAAACTACACAATACGGCAGAATTAAGAAAAAGCGTTTTTTATGCTCACGTTGTCTTAACCAATCTACAGTATCGTCATCATGAAGCTACGATTCTGCAAGTGATTCAGTGGATATAGGAAAAAATAACTCGGACTGTGCGACCGATACTGTGCTCTAGATGATATGGAGTTGCCATCTGAATGTTAATTTGCCATCTCTATTGAAGGTTTGCGCAAGCTGGGTGTCATATTGTTCAACGTACATGCACTGAGGTTGAGCAAACCTACAGTAGGGAGCTCGAAGTACATATTAACGCGACTCTTACCCACTTGATTTTTGTTGCGGTATCGTTAGCAAATGGGAGTTCTCAAATTCGGCTGTTGAGAATCGCTTAAATAAAGTCATTTTGGCTTGTTTTACGCTTACAACGACGTCAGCGTTTCGGGAGAAGCACTACTAGTATGATTGTGTCCCTGCTGCCCAGCAAATACGCGGAAAGCTGAATCGGACATACGGATTTCTCAAGATCTGGGTAGAAGTTGTGGAATGAGTGACAAGGGATAGCAAAGAAATACGGGTAAGACGGTGCCATTAGGGGTATGGTATACTTCTACTAGTCACGGTCGCGTCGCTCTGCACAGCGATAGCGACCGTCTGTCCCGGAGCTCTCGCCCTTTAGACCTGTCGCATTCGCAGTGCGCTGAACAGCGGCAGCGACAGGCTTTGGCACATTTGCAGTATGTCAGCCCTCCGCGACACGTCGCTGCGACTCATGCGCGATAACTCTTCCTACGATAACCGATGTCACTGCTCCGATGCGGGTCCCGCCGCGATTTGTGCTATATTTCATGCTTCTCACTGATGACAGCGACAAAGTATATCATATCCCTTAAATGTGGTTAGCTGTCAAATAATATATGCAACCTAATATGTACTTAGTACGTGAAACGGTGGACAGTAGGACAGTAGGTAGCTACTCTTGTTTCACCATAGCAATGATATTTTTAGTGGTTATAGTTATTATTTGCTGTTTACGATTTACGATTTACGGTGGTTTTGTCGTAATTACGTTTTACGATTGACGAAATTTGAAATTTCATTTACGCACACCCCTGATGTGTACCACTATCAAGTGGAACGTGGACAGGTCGTTTTCTGGAGATCGCAACTACACTGAAACCCTGATTAGAGCTTGACATCAATACTGATTGATTGCCACGATCAATCAATATGGACATGACAGTTTGTGACTCGGCGATACAACTATAATGGGCCCTGAACAGTAATTTTTTTCTCAAGGGCTTGGAATGAAAGCGGACCCAATCTGTACCGGACAGACGATTGTCCATCATTTTAACAGTTCTTCTAAGCCTGAATATATACAAGGGCCCGAAAAGAGTCCCGCCGCTGGAAGGCATGACCAGTGGAGGGAAATCGATTGTGCGGCGGCGTCTGATCGATACGGCTCCATTGCGTGCTGCCGCGCCTTTCAGCGGCGGGACTCTAATCGGGCCCTAGGAGATACAGACCTTTCGTACTTCGCGAGAAACTCAGAAGCGGAATCTGTCGTGAGAGAAGAATGGTACAGAACGCTTTTTAGTTGAAGTTCCTAGGCGGAATTGTAGCAACGTGATAGCGCGAGACAGGCTTTTTCCCAAAATTTCCAATGTATACTACACCACCTGATCGCGGACTCGAGCTTGGTCAAACTGATCCATAGATTTAATGAGAAGGTTGGAGGAATTTATATTTTATGTAGAGTCCACTTTTTGTGTGCCCAATCGTCAAACGATTCTAGTGGCTCGGAAGGTATTCCAGGATGGCCTCTCAATTTTCAGTCGGCTGTTTTTATTACAGGGGCCATCACACTGCCCGCCGATGTAACAATGGAGCTGACTCTTGTGTTGCAACTAAGTTTGCGAATAGTGAAAAAAATCTCGCACTTCGCGGGCGTGACATCATGAGAGCACATGACTAACCACTTTGACATTATCCCGCGATTTCTGTTGCAAGGTTCACTTGAGGAATATCCCTGAAGTCGAAGCTGCTCCTTTTTTTGATTCCTTTGCTTTTTTTCGTTCGCAACCCACGAAACCCTTTTGTGTTCCTTGTGCTACTGTGATCACCAATGGAAGTGCAACTTGCTTGAGTTGTTTGTCTCGTCTAGAATCATGACTTCCAGCAAGAGGCCCTTTGGGTGGAGGCAGCGGTTTTAGAGAAGAAGACTGTTCATGATGCAGAAAGGGAACCCCAAGACTTGTGACTCCATAGACTAACGTTCGCTTAATGTCCTTTCCAACATTCGTGATTTTTGTTCCATTAATTTCCAACCTGAAAGGCATCGCACGCGCAGAAAACTGTATATTAAAAAGGCAGTGTACACGATAAAATTTCGTCCTCGATTTTTGGCCGGAAATCGAAAGTTTAGGGTCTCATTGGAGCGGAAGAACGAACAAAAACGAGCCCGAGACCCTCTCGCGCTAGCCCTCTCCGCTCGCGGTCGAGTTTTCCGAGGAACAGTTTGGTTCGCTTCTTCATTAGCATCGGAGCGCGAGCGCGGTCGAGTTTTAGCATTGGGGCGCATTTGCGCACGCTGTCTACTTCAGCCCCGTGCCCGCGCAACTCATGCACCGTTGAAATGTGGCTGTCAAAGAGAAGAGCTGGTTTTGGATGTTTCGCAGCGTTTTTCATGATTATTTTTTCACTGATGAAACAGTCAGACTCTAAACCTTCGTTTTCGTGTGGAAACTCGAAAAGGATTTTTATCGTGGCCACTGCCTTTAATTGTTCATGTTTTTGTCTAGCTTGGGTTCTCCAGTGGACGAAAACGTCGAAGGAACCACTGAAAAGCCTCAATCTTGAATAAAAAACCAGTTTGAATACACTGTGAAAATGGATTTGAATTTCGCACCAAAATCATGTTTTAAAGTTTTTCTGCATTGGGAACTCTTATCACTCTGGTTTTCAAAGTTTCCTTGCATGTGCAGTTTGTTCCATGTTTGGTTTCCATGGTGTTTGACGGTCGCATCAACATGAGCATCAAGTTTTGTGTCTGATCTCTTCTAACCCGAATTGTTTGTCGTTTGTCCTTTGAAGGCACTGTTCACGATAAACTTCGTCTATGCGTTCTCTCTGAAAAACAAGGGTGCTAGCCCTCAGAAGCAGAACAATGTTGAAAAAAAAAACGGATCTGATTGCATTCCCAGAAGCAAAAAACAACTTTGAAAATTATTCTAGTGCGCAGGTTCGGCTTCCTTGGGTTCAGTTGTTGTCATCAACACCGATACGGCTCTATCACTGCCACGCTTTGACCTGTGATCATCGGCAGTAGTTTTTATTAAACCGACGATGGATTGGACAGATTTTTGCCTGACGATGATTTCCGGGTGTTTTCGACAACTAATTCTCGAATCCAATGTCTCTTTCAAGAGAAAATCACTGCCGATGATCGCAGGTCAAAGCGTGGCAGTGATAGAGACGTGTCGGTGTTAATGATAGCAATTAGACTCAAGGAGGCCGGCCTTGCCCACTGGTATATATTCAAAAACGGTTTTTTGCTTCAGGGAAGGTTTTCGAATCCGTTTTGCAACACTGTTCTGCTTTTGACAAGGAAATTAGTCAGCCTGGGAATTTCGGATGAAATGTACTTTTTATAGTTGTACACGAACGAAATTTTCGAAAAATTTTCGAAACATTTTTCGAAATTTTTTTTCGTTCGTTTTCGTTCGTTCGAAAATTCGTCGAACGAAAATTTTCCGATTTTCGTTCGTTCGAAATTTTTTTAACGAAATTTTTTCATTTTTTGTTCGTTCGAAAAGATTTTGAACGAAAAAATTTCGATTTCCGTTCGATCGACATTTTTTTCGAAATTGTACAGCTATAGTACTTTTGTAGAACCGTTTTTAGCATAGAATTCGATTATGGCCTTTGCAGCACTCTGAAAAAAGTTATAGGCGGTTTTCGCCAGATTTCCGTACCTGTTGTACCTATAAAAATGCGCATTAGTCTTAAAAATCCGGAAACGGCCCTCACAGTTTTGTTCAGCGCCCAACAATCTCCCCATGAGCAAGGTTTGGTGGAAGACCCATTTTCCAAACTCTGCGCTGACTGATAGCGTTTTGGACGACGATTTTTGGTTAGGCGTTTGTTTATACGAATTAGAAGGCTCTGAAAGTGTTTGAAAATTTTTTTTGGTTTGACTTATAACCCACCCAGGTGGGTTATCTGGGGCGCTGATCACGAATCTGGGGTTTGTTTGTCAATTTTTTGAAGTTTTCGACTTGATTCGTTCAAAGCTTCTTATGAAGCGAAAATTTGATGCGAAATTGCGACTTTTGACAATTTACGGAGTACAGATTTTGATCAAATTGTTTTTTAGGAGGTTATTCGGAGTGCTGATCACGAGTCTGAGGTCCGTTTATTGATTTTCGGCGGTTTTCGGCAGATTACGGCGGGTATACGGTAGTTTGGTCAGAGTCTCAGATTTGACTGAAAATTTGTATGTGGGAGTAATTTGAGGTTGTGAATACGAGTTTAACGCCCATTTGTCGATTTTCGAACTGCCAAGCGAGTTTTTGCCCTCTAAATGACATGGTACCTACCGTAACCTACAGTAAGCCTGAGAATTTCGACAAAAGGACCCCAGATGCGTGCTCAGCACAATGGATTACCTCTGAATTCAAGTTTTGAGCCGAATCCGAAATTTTTTTTCAAAACACCCTGAACATTTCATGGCGGGTGCTACTACCTTGCCACCAGGCCTTGAAAAACACGTGTGACTTTTTCAGAGTGATTTTAGGCAGCTGCAAAAACCATAATCGTATTCTTCGCCAAAAACCGTTCTAAAAAGGTTCTTTTCAGCCGGAATAGCCAGGCTGACTAAAAGTAGTTCCCTTGTGAGGGTTACCACCATTGTTTTTCAGAGAAAAGTCAAAGACGAAGTTTATCGTGAACAGTGCTCTTAGAAGAAATTATCCAATTTCGTTTAAAGTGATGGCCGCCTACTGACATTTATTTTTCTATACAGAATGATCCGCTGGAGTCTTAAAGATTTTTCGAACTGTGCTTAAGTCACATTTTATTGGAATATTTCCAAATGACTTTCGAAAATTACTGGTTTTTTTCACGTAACTTTCTTTGCCTTTGAAGATCGAAACCAGATGAAGGTGGTTTTAGAGACTCTCGTCTGATCTTCATTACTGATTTTTTCTAACCGATTTTGGTTTTCAAAACTACCCAATCTTCCTGCCGATCTCAGTTAATATAAGACTTTTCCGTCCCAACCTAAGAGTTTTTCGCTCGAAAGTTTTCTACCCTTTGAGATGGACTTTTGGAAAAGTTGTTCTTTTAGAACCCATAAAAATCTGCGTCTATTAGCGATTTCATGTTGGATAAATATATTACCGATCCTCCAGCCAATTTTAGTTAATGAAATATCCCTTTTTGCATATAACTTATTAGACTATTTATATAGTTGCACTTCTGGTGAGAGTTTATTACTAAATCAAAGTAAAATTCTACGTCGAAAGGTATATTGGGCTCCTACATTACCCGCACTAATTTACTCAAAAAAGCCGCAAACGTCGCGATGTCTCAACTTTTGCGACTTTGGGCATATTTGGAATAAGCATTGAGAGCTCTTAATTTTGAGCACACACATTTCTTGACCTGCAAAGAAGGCATATAGGGTTAACAGAAAAATCAAGTGAATGAAAACACCACCGACGTCCCGTTCTCAGTTCAAACAGGACCAATCGACCTGGGACTTGGCCTACAACTTTATTTTCTGATCCTCTTTCAAATATGACGGCAGCCCAGTCCGAAAAAGTGGATTTATAATCCCCTTCACATGTGCCAAGCCCATTCTCGCTTCAAACGAGAACAGGTTAAGAAATGTGTGTGCTCAAAATCAAAAGCTCCTGATAGTGATTCCAAATATGTCCCTAGCTCCCCGAACGGGTCACTTTGAGCCGTCTTCTGACGAAAAGTCGCAAAAGTCGTGGTTTCGCGACTTTTGTGGCTTTTTTGAGTAAATTAGTACGGGTATTGTATGAACCCTCACTTGCTCTACTATGGGCTACTATTTCCATATTATGGGCTTGGCTCGATCGACCTGGCTGGCTCAAAGGGCAACTAGAGACAGGAACCCTATATACCACTCGACGCAGAATTTCCAGCAGATTCGGGAAACAGCTTTTACCAAAAATTATCTTCAAAGGTGGAGAAGTTATAAACAGAAAAACTGATATTTCATGAATTAAAGTCAGCTTGAAGATCGAAAAAGTATATTTTCAACCTGATGCGCTACTCAACGCGAAATATTGTAGGGATTCCAATAACAACTTTATCAAATGGTTATCTTCAAAGCCGAGAAAATGCGAGCGAGGAACTGATAATGACAACTATCCCATTTGCAAAATGATTTGTGCGAATGTTCGGACTCTATGCTTACCTTTGTTCCGAGATTTTTTCTTAGGCTTCGTCCCATACCTCTGAGGCTGGATTCATCATTGCGATAGGTCTGGGTTTGTCAAGTTGGTTGGGTTTAGCTCGTGCACACGCGCGGTAATGCTGGCGCAAAACCCAACCCAAATCCACAATCCCACGGCTGATGCAATGATGAATCTGGCCTCAGAGGTGAAGGTTAGTAGAGAACGTGGTTTCACCCGGCAAAGTTCCTGACGCTTCATCAGAGAAAGTCAAAGAGGATGAGTGCCGAGAGATTTTTTAGCTTACTAATTAACCTAATTGACTCAGAAAGAGTGCAGGAAAACATATTGTTGGGCAAGAGGCTGTTAGTTTGATTATATTTACATAGCTATGTTTCCTCTTTTCGATGTCCACTCTCGCCTCCCGCTCGTTTGAGTATAGTTTTTATGCACAGCTGCAGTTTATCTACGTGACTATCCAATTACAGTGACAAGAAAGGTGTCTAAAGCGTTCAAGGCATCTGCGAAAGCGAATCACATCGTTAGTATCTCGTGGGTCTCTATAGTAAGTCTGCGACACTCAAACACTCAGAAATGACATTTAAAGGCAGTGCTCACGATGGTTTTCGTCCCCGAGATATTCACATAAAACAATGCGTTGGCCTCCAAGTGTTACCAAAATTACGAAGAAACGGCGAGAAACGCATTAAAACGTCGTATTTCAGTGACATTATTCCATAACATGGACTAGTTGTCCGGTTGGATGAACATGTTCACGGTGATTGTCACCGGTGGAAAAGTGGGTCAAACGGAAATAGAAGAATATTTTTAATGCAAAGCAAGATTATTAAAGACACTAAGGAAAGAACGGAGCAACAGAGGGTAGTGAATTGCAAAGGACGGGTTCACAAAAGATTTCATTGTCACACCAAACAGTTCCTGTGATACTTAAGATGCGGGGTGATACTTAAGGATTTCGTGTACTTCTGGTGCGTTTTTCTCAATTTCTACGTCATTTTAGTTCTACCCGGGGGCCACTTAATCAGTATAGCGAATAATCTCAAAATTGAAGATTATCGTGAACACTGCTGCCTTTAAAGGCAGTGCTCACGATTAGAATCGTTTTTCTGCTTCTCCACCTATCTTGAAGACGGACCCGTACTGATTCTAATGATGTTTTTGGATTCGTACAAGACCTTCTAGGAACGGAGTAATGGTCCCTCAAAAATTGAGCTAGGGAAGCATTGTGGACGAGTTGTCCGAGACTTGTAACTTCCGTCTTTTGCAGCCAATGTATGAGAGCTGACCTGAGTGAAGAGACAAGTTGGGAATAAAGGGAAGAACGGGGCTACTGATCGGAAACTATCGCTCATCTCACAATCCCGAGCATTCATTTGTTCACGTCGGTGGGTGTGGAAAGTGCATCTGGTGTGTGACGAGCTGGCGGGTGTCCAACTTTGGGGCCGTAGGGGACCGTTCCGAGCTCATTTTTATCAGTTTTTTCAACGTTATGGTTGCGCTAGGCCCCGCAGCTGCCGATCTCCACCAAAGAATCAGACATGGTTTTCATCGTGGACACTGCCTTTAAAGGCATCGTACACGATGAAAACCATATTTGGGTTTTTGATGTTTTCGTGTTGTACTATCCCTATAGTGACTAACGGTAGCAAAACGCCCCCTCAAAAACGTCAACTTTTTGAGAAAACCCCATTTTTAGAAAGTTCATAGCAAATTTGAATTTCGCGCCGGCATCAACTTGTGATAGTTGCGCAGAGAATGCAAGGAACAGTCTTACGCTTCGTTCCTTGGCGCAGCGTTGGAAGCAATTCATCGAGGATGCCGCTCAACTACGACTTCAGTGAAATTAAAATGGGCTACCCACCTGCTGTGTCCAGTGCTGCCGGCTGCTTTCGATCGATGCCGAATTCGAAATCGACTGGCGTGTGTATTGCGCCCTACGACGCGTCAAGGCACGCCCGCCGTCGGCAACCCAAGAGTTTTGTTCCTTGTAACAACGGATCGACCCCAAGGCCGGCACCCCAAACCCAGGAAGCCATTTTGAGGTAAGCGAATCTCCACTCAGAGACGGTTTTGTAACTCCAAACTTTCTGAGTGACATTGTCATGGCCCAATAGTCAGAATGAACGCACAAACCCAAATTCGGTTTTCATCGTGGACGATGCCTTTAAAGTGCGCACCATAACCTTCTTGAGATTTCCTCGCGTGACATTCTGGTTTAGAGTGATTAGCAGTTGACCCAGGATCTCCACTGTCCAGACTCTGAATCCCGGAGGTGTATGTACATCTTCATGAGGACTCAACTCTAGTCCCCAAATTTCATGAATGCCCTCAGCCGAGCCTTTCTACGCATTTAGTTGTAGGACACTTAAAATATTAGTCAGACTCGAAGTGCATTCAGTTTTTTCTCGGAGGAGAGGTCATTGCTGTGCATCCTGTGGGAGAAACCTATAGAAATATGATTATCCTGAGAAATTCGTTATCGATGGTGTGCAGGGGGGGATATTGAATTGGTGCTGTACTCAAACTTTACCCTCGATTCCTCAGCAATTCTGCATTTCGAGTTTCAACTTTCCAGTTACTATCGTTGTAGAGACCTATATTTGAATACCCTTACAAGTAAATTTGTGTAATGCACACAAGGTTCCTCAGTTTTTATGAACCTTCCGTAAGTCGAAGAAAACTCTGAAGTTTCAAGTCTCCAGGTGAGTATGTAGGTGAGCGAAAAACGTCAACCGTGGGCATTGGCCGAACAATCTACCGACCGACCAGTGTTCTCACCTAACTATAAGACCCGTGCTTCAACGCTTTCCGCGTCTCGCGTGTCTAACTTCAAAAGGCATCTTTCATGGTCATCTTCCCAGGCGCGGCACGCGCGGGAAGAGCGGTGGACAATGAAAGTTCTCATCGCGCGGGAAGCGAGTGCCGCCCACCCAGCGGCACCGTCCATACTCAGATAAAGGGAAAACCTGACCGCGGGCAACTATTTCAAATAAAGCCGACCGGACAATGCGGCGGTGGAAGCGCGGTCCGACCGCGCTAATGTTTTACCGGCGGTCGAACCGCGCTTGGACGCGGTCAAACCGCGATAAGAAACGACGGTCGGACCGCGTGCATCGCAAAATCAGCGGCCGCGAGAGGCTTTTAGTCCGTTGTCTGTAACTCAAGAAGATTCAGAACACGCTCACATATGATGTCACTTCTGCTTAAGTTGTCACGCACGCTGCATAACATATTAGTCCGACTCATCATTCATTGGTTCTTCTAAATAAGAATTAATATTAATCATATTACTTATAATTTTCAATTATTTTCGTATTATTATTATTATTATTATTATTATTATTATTATTATTATTATTATTATTAATATTATTATTATTATTATTATTATTATTATTATTATTATTATTATTATTATTATTATTATTATTATTATTGTTATTATTATTATTATTGTTCTTATTATTATTATTATTATTATTATTATTATTATTATTATTATTATTATTATTATTATTATTATTATTATTATTATTATTATTATTATTATTATTATTATTATTATTATTATTATTATTATTATTATTATTATTATTATTATTATTATTATTGTATACAAGTCTGTTGGTACCTGCTCGTTGGTGCCCCTGCTTCTACTGAACCCAGCAGACGTTTGAGTGTAACAGCGAACGTTCGAGCGATATAGCGTGCACAACTACATATATCGCGAAAGTATCCCGCACATTGCATAAAGGTGTCGCCGTTCGGCACACTAAGGCCTCTGGTCCATAACACCTTAGGATCCGTACCTACGGAGTTCATGGAGTCTTTGGCCACAAGCCACAATTTCGTCGCCCTGAACTGTCGATCGCTGTCGAGTGATATCCAAAAAAACTGCGCCGTCCAGACTTCTGAGCTATTTCCATGCACTGTTTGCTGCTTTGCAGGAAACCCGCCTCAAGGATAGACCCGTCATCAGCGTCGGAGAGTACACCATCTACTGCGGTAACGCTGACGATAGGAGAGTGGGAGGCTGTGCAATAGCTGTAAGGAAGGATTTCAATGGTATGGTCAAGGAGTTCGGCTCAACGTCGTGTCGGAATGCATTCGTACGGCTGCGGGATCACAGAGGATTCAATCTGTGGATAGTGAGTGCTCATGCGCCCACTGAAACCGCCGAGGACAATTTGAAGGATGCGTTTTATAAGGAACTCAACACGTTGCTGGCCAGGATGCCTTATCAACATGCTGTTGTCGTGGGGATTGACGCAAATGCGAAGAGGAGACTTGATCAGTAATCCGAAGTACTCGGTAAATGGTTCTACCCAGTGGAGCAAACATCGGACAACGGCTACCGCCTTGTCGACTTTTGTGAACGCAGTGGTCTGATTATTGCATCGACATTCAAGAGGAATCATCGCCGCCATCAGTTTACGTGGCAGGGACCTACGCAGCTATCTCCAGAAGAGCAGCGGAAGCGGAAGATGACAACTCTGAAACTACAGCTCGACTATGTTCTGACGAGGAATATTCCAGTATCGGACATTCGAAGATCCACAGCTGTGTGGGATGTCGCATTCGATTCGGATCACCGTCCTGTTCTGTTGAACTTCACTGCGAGGATTCATAAGAGGAAGCGAGGGGCTCAGCCTCTCTAGAGGATTGATATGACAAGTCTCAGAGATTAATAATGCAGAAGGAATTTTCGACAACGCGTTTCTATTCACAGCGGAGTACGGACGGAGAAGAAACTTCGCGACGCGGATTCTTTTGTCAAGTGCATTCAGGACGCTTCGAAAGAGGCACTCCCGGTTGTACAGCCTGAGAAGAAGTTCGCCTACGTCTCAGAGGAAACGACGTCTACTTACAACGAGGTATGTGCTCTCCGAACTGCAGGAAACTTTTTGGAGGAGAAGCGTCTGAGGACGAAGTTGCGTCAGCAGCTTCAAAGCGATTGCGAACGAGAGTGGACGTGTAGAGCTAAGGAGTTTGAGAAGGCTTGGGAGGAGAAGAATCCGAAGAAAGCCTATACGTTGCTGCGACAGTATAGCTGGAAGATGAAGAGATGTTCTCCTGTCTTGAACACTACCAATGGAGTTGCAGTTGGTGACGCGACGCTGCCAATATGGAAGGATTACTTCAGTTCATTACTGAATCGTCCAGCGTCATCAGTACCTGAGCTCCCGCATGTTCAGGGAGCACATTACGATGTCAGTGAGGAACCGCCGACTGAGCCTGAAGTTTTGGATTGTGTCCGGAAAATGAAGAACGGAAAGGCAGGTGGAGATGACAACATCACTGGTGAAATGCTGAAAGCTCTTCCTCCGTCTGGGATTCGTGAAATGACCAACACTATCCGTACCATATGGATGAGCGAAAGGATACCCGATTCGTGGAGACATGCGATCATCGTACCTCTTCACAAAAAGCTATCCGTCACGGATCCTAAGAACTACAGAGGAATCTCTCTACTTCGTGTCATGTACAAGGTTTTAGAACGTATCATTCTCGAGCGACTCATCAAACATCGTGAGGAAACGACCAGAGAGGAGCAAGCCGGTTTTCGACCTGGAAGATCGACCGTCGACCAAGTGTTCGTTGTGAGAAGAGTAATCGAATCGTGGCAGCGGTATTCGAAGCCATTACAGCTAGCTTTTTTGGACTTTGAAGCCACATTCGACTCTCCTCATCGTGATCGATTGCTCAACGCTCTGCGAGCCGATGGAGTCCCGGAAAAGTATGTTCGACTAATCGAGGACATGAACAGAGGAACAACAGCAGTAGTTCGTACACCTGTTGGATTTACGTCAGCTTTTGAGGTGAAAATAGGAGTAAGGCAAGGAGCTGTAGCAGGAACTTTTCTTTTCAACTTCGCCGTTGATGACATCATGCGTAGAGTTGCAGAACAGTTTCCTGCGGATGTGATCCTAACACCATCAGAACGCTCCCTTGTCGACCTGGAGTACGCCGATGACATTGCGTTATTCGCCGAAAACGACGCAAAACTGCAAAGGATTGTGAACCTCGTTTCGAAGTATGCCGCAGCCTATGGACTTCGTCTTCGTCTGGACAAATGCAAGCAGATGTTGGTTTCTCAGAGGCCTTCAACGGGAGTTTGTGTGGACGGACAACGCATCGAACTGGTCGATGGTTTCTGTTATTTGGGCTGTTTGCTGAAGAACGATGGTAGTTGTGCAGCGGATATTCGACAACGATGTGCGAAAGCTACGTCTGCATTCAATTCTCTAACCAAGGGTGGTAGTAAATGGTGTGTTAACCGCGAATAAACCGCCATCTTCAAGCCGCCAACATACCGCGAATTAAATGCAGTAGAGCCGCCAAATTAACACGTATTAACCGCCACCTCCTGGCCGGCTACGAACCGCGAAATAGGTGCCACGGTTTGTTGCCGGTTTAACGAAAGCTGCCCTCTGCTTACACATACATTATGCGTGACCTTCGTCCGCATAAGTATTTTCTACACTTGGACACGAACGACGTTTACGGTGGAAAGACGAGGGATCGGAAAGATTATACAAGTGATGCTATTTATTTTATTCATTAGGAAGAGCTTTCAAAAGGAACTTCGTAATATTTTGCTTGTTCGAAACACGATCAAAATGCAATTTTTTAAATTTTCCTTGTAAATCCTAATTTTCGTAATTTTTTGTGAGCTCCGTGAGTTTTCAGGACCACTCTCGAAAAGACATGTTAGTTTAATCATTAGCCTCAATCAATCAATTGCGTGTGATCTGACAAAAGTTTGCATTTGTAGTAACTTTGTTAACTTTTTTTTGATATTTTCAAACAAAAGTTTTTTTGAAAAACAAAAAATTTATCGGAAGGAAATTTCGAGTGAACGAAAATTTGAGAATTTCTGGATGAATTATTTACAAGGTGTTCTTGAAAAGGTAACGCTAGGTGCGAAAAAGACATTCCGCAACTCGTCGAGTAATGCATAAATTCAAAGAATGTCCTGCATTCAACTGAAATGGATAGTTAAAAACCTATAAGAATGATGATAAACTAGATAGTCTATTTTCGTTCTTGAAAAAGAATTCTATTGTTTTTTTTTGGAAGTGTGCAACTCAAGTCTGGCGTCCGAGATTGGGGTAATGGTGTGGTTTCGGTCATTGATGCAGTTGAATTTGTGAAGTGTTTGCCGTCTTCTCAAAATGAAACTAATCTACCGCCCGCAGTTAGTGCTGAAAATATATAGAAACACTGTTACACACTCATATGCGCATCGTTTAAGGAAAAGATTTTGTACACATATTTCAAGGTAAGAATTTGAAACACTTCGAGTGGCTCGACCAATGCACCAAAGCAACTGCGTCGCGGAAAAAGGAGAACAAATTTAGTTGGTTCAGAAACAAGTTCGCATTTCTTTCCCACAAAACTCGCCCGATACGGCCCGACTAACGCTGATTAATCATTACTAAAGCATCAAATCACTTGAAAATCAGTGGCTTGGAAAATTTTCACTTTTTTGCACTAAAAAAGTTGTGGAAACCCCTTCGAACAAATAATTTACTTCATACTCCTCATAACCTGTGCTATGCAATGAATTATGAAAATGAAACTAACCTGATAATAGCAAAGCGAATAAAGTCCGGAAGAAAATAAACAAAAGCGGGAGAAGTGTCGGCGCTCGAAAAAAAATTAACAGCTGATTGGGAGGGATTGATTAGTGCCACCAAAGAAGACGGCCAACGTGTTTCAGCAATGATCCTTGCTTTGTTTTTGATCCCTCATCGCCCGTTTCCCTGGCGGAGGCCGTTAAAAGACTCTCCCTTGGAACACCTTTCAGTTTTAAAGATAGGGTGACGTCCTGGATCAAAATCGCTAACAGTGCTATCAAACTTCCTTAACCCTCTGCATTAATTGAACTCGTACTTGCCCTCAGTATAGATGGTCAAAACTGTTCCTACTGTATCTTGCTAACCGCATCCAAAAACTCCTCGGGAGGAGTTTTTCGTTAACCGCCAGTTCCTCTCGCATTTCAGCACTATTTCCGTGCTGTCTGCGAGAGTATGTTAAACGCGAACTTACCGCGAGGATGCCACATGGCGGAATTTTAGAGAAAAAACAGACCTGAAAACGTTTTGAAAAGGCTATTTTTCGTAACAAAGGTTACAATTGTCGCTTTTTCGAGGCGTTTTCATTGGAAGTGTATAAGAGGCCTACCACTGGGGGATGTTAGAGTGAAACTAGAGCGAGTTCTCTCTTAACTATCAAGAGTTATCATTACAATCTGGTGTGGTTAAACTCGCGTTTAACGCGAATTTAACTCCTGTTAACTCGCGTTTAACACACCCAATTACTACCACCCCAAGTGTTTGTGGTCTACCCGCATCGCGAAGGAAGTCAAGTTGCGCGTCTACTTATCCGCTATTCGCCCTGTCATGATGCACGGATCGGAGACGTGGGCAGCACCGAAGACGCAGATGGAAAGGTTGGATTGCACGGAGAGGAAGCTTTTTAGGCGTTTGCTTGGATATTTCTGGCCGCGTGTATGCCATAACGAAGACGCAGTACATCAACGCTTGACACGAGGGAGGTGCCAGCATCTCCCAACGCCATCTCAAGCAGCAATGGAAAGTCGACTTCGACTGCTCGGGCATATACTAAGAAGAACGCCGGATCGTCTCGTACAACACGCTTTAAAGGCAGTATTCACGATAGAAAATGTGTTTCAGTTTCCACTAGGAATGTGTAGTGGAGGGGCACACTGTAACGTTGACGTCGAAAGAACGCACGAAAACGAGCCAGGAAAAGCTCCAAGAGATCCCGAAGTTGGCACTTCGAGCGCAAGGCAAACCCCAAAAGCGCAACACACGCCCACCGACGTGAACAAATGAATGCTCGAGATCGTGAGATGAGCGATGATTTATAATCATGGCCCCGTTCTTCCCTTCATTCTCAAATTCTCTCTTTACTCACGTCAGCTGGCATACATCGGCTGCAAAAGACGGAAGTTACAAGCCTCGGACAACTCGTCCACCATGTTTCCTTAGCTCATTTTTTGGGAGACCATAACTCCGTTCTCAGAAGGTCTTGTACGATTTCAGAGTTATCATTGGAATCAGCATGGGGCCGTTTTCAAGATAGGCGGGAGAACAGAAAAACGATTTTTATCGTGAACACTGCCTTTAAAGGCAGCATACACGCTCGAAAATGATATAAATTTTTTGGAATGAATCGGAGGTCTGAAGCTGTTACTATTCAGAGATAACGAAAAAACCGGAAAAAAATCGACTGAAATGAAAATATAACGGTTTGTTCTATATTGGCATAGAAGTGGACGAGTTGTACCGCATTGGCTGAAATAGCGGAGCCAGTGATAAATTTGTTGGGATAACGACGCTAATGTACTCGTACGACCCTTTCTGAAAAGCTTACGACGTTAGAAGCGTAAGAAATGAGCCAAAATGACCGTAATCGAGCATGGAATATCTGAATTGAAGGGCGGAACTCGTATCGATGGGCGGAGAAAGGATGATTTTGTGACTCAAAAAAAACAGGTTACAGGAAATTCTGACGTGGAATAAGGGAGGTTGTACGCAATGGAAGAACAATGTGGCCGGCGGCTACATCAATTCTGCGAGGTCTTGGTGCCCAACGCTGCGCCAGGTTTTGTTCCCACCCCAAACCTCTTGCTCGGCGGCGTCCCACCTGTCGCTGCAACTCTGCAGAGCCCTTAATAATAGCACTAATTTTCCCCATTATTTGTTGATATTCGAAATGCCCGTGGTCTTCACACAATATCCGCGTTTTTTTGAAGTTGAGCACAGTGTTCCAAAAATTTCATCGTGCCGGTCGCTCAGAAGGAATAATTTTCTTCTTTAGATAGCGCGATTGTTTTTTTATGCACTTCATAATTTATTAATTTTCGGGTCAATGAAGTTTCTTTTCGATGCTAAATTTATTGACCTGAAATAGATGAAGAATGAGTCAATCAAAAATCATCTAGAACAAAAAACTCCGATTCGAGGAAACTGCAACTTGACGGCAAAACATTATATTTCGGACGCTGTTGAAAAAAGCTACAAAAAATCATAAAAATAAAAACCCATGCTGGGCTACGAAATAGGTTTTCTACACGTTACAAAGTATAAATGCTCAGATAAAGTTCTGGGAGACGAGTTGCGACAATGATAGGGTATAAAGAGCAACTACGAAGCTTTTAGCTGCGCTTTATTCCCTATTAGCGCTGGAAGTCGCGGCCCTCAGAACTGTATCCTGAATCGTTGCTTGAGCGAACTTTTTGAGACGCTGGCAAGACTTCTTCTGTTTTTCTCGCTTTGCTTTCGATAACCTTAAAGGCACAGTGCACCCTCAGATATGAATTTTGAGATTTTTGTGTAATTGTGTAGAACACCCCTCCTGTATAACACGTGCCAAATGCGAGATCTCAATTCCTTCAACTAAGCGAGATATAGGCGACCACCACAGGCCCGACCTCCTTCGCTCACCACCACAGGCCTGGCCCCTTACCAGATTTACGAACTTCATAGCGGCTATATGGATGAGTGAATTACGACCGCGTCGCGTTCTTCAGTCCATTTCCGGACTTTCCCCATTTCCTGGTTTGCTCTTGCGCAAAGATTGCGAATGAAGAGAAATACAGGCCTGAGACAACTCGTCCACGAAATTTTTGCCCTCAAAATGCAGGTATATTCAAGGAGCCATATCTCCGTTCATAGGGGGTCTCGGACGATTTCTAAGATAGCATTGTGATCAGAGACTGACTGTCTCCAAGATATGCATGAAATCTGAGAAATAATTTCTTGGGTGTCCTGTGCCTTTAAGCTTACAGTCCTTATCACAATGAAGTCCGCACATTGGCCAGAAATCTGTGCATTTTGAAACAGAGCGCTTTCCATCACAATAGAAACTGTTGAATTTTTTTTCTACTAGCCGTGATGTACATATTTATGTTTACTCGTTAAAATCTAGGCGAGTTTTGATGTCATGTACATAATCTCTTGACTCTTATCCTCCTCTCCCCATCAAGTTGAAATCCAACACGGTTGCGTCATTTTGACATTTCATGGGTGTTGTCACGGTGGATTTGAAGTCGTGAGACACCAATGATTTATTGAAGATGAACCAGCCCCCATCTGTAGTTTGCATTCTCACATCATGCCATTATCATGACTTAATTCTTTCTCTTCATCTTTCTTTTTCTTCTCTGCATGACTGTTTACATATGGTGGTCGACGCGGAGTGGTCCGTCATATAGATATTTTCTGCCGATCACGTAGACTGCACGCCACATGCAGAGACACGCAGAGACCCGGACTTCTCGGAGATACGTCTGCTTGTAAGCCAAACGCGGAAACGACAGGAATGATCACGGAAACGGGGGGAGCTTCTGATCTGATAGTGTATCAATCAATATGAATCGCGGGAGCTTGTGGACCGACCGTGGATAACCCTTGATCAACCCCACGAACTTGTGCGCCAATCGCGTGACCTTCAGCGCTGACGGTGGGGTCATCTCGACCGACCGCGGGAGCTAGCAGGCTGACCGTGGTCAAATTCGGACCAACCGCGGGATATTCCGGACTGACAACGGTGCTTTCTAGACTGATCGCGGGAGTTTGCGTACTGACCGCGGTAGCTTGCGTACTGACCGCGGCAGCTCGCGGACTGACTGCGGTAGCTCGCGGACTGACCGCGGAAGCTCGTGGACGGACCGCGGGAGCTTGCGGACTGACCGCGGGAGGTCGCGGACTGACCGTGAGCGGAAACCGGTTCGACCAACGCCCATAGCGGTGGCGGTCCGCTATTTGCGCGCGGTCAGGTTTTCACATTGTCCGAGGTTTAAATCCACACCGAAATAAATACTTTTGGGTCTATCCTGCGCTACTGTATACGCAAATGCAAGCCAAGAATTGCTGTGCATGTTAAAGTTGAGGCCCAACTTCAAAGGCAGTGTTCACGATGAGTATCACGCTCGAGTTCGACTCAAAAATAGAGTCGTTAGGTCGTGAAGTAACTAATAGTGAAGAAACAGCGAAGAAAAACGTTCAGAATAAGCTAAAATGACGATTTCTAACGTTTTTTAATTCAATTTAATAGCTTTATTTTTTAATAAAGAAACACACGGAATGTATGTGAGTGAGGTTAATAACGAGATCCTGAGTAAGCAGCCAACAGAACAACGAAAAAAAAAGAGGAAAAAAAAAGAAATACTCGTACAATCGGAGCACCTCTGTACTTCTAAAGCTCTAACAGAAAGAGCGGCCATCTGTCCCTTGCAATGAATGACCTGAGAGTGAAGTGGGACAGCCTACTTTTAAAAATTGGAAAACTTTTGCCATCAACGATTTCCGGAGATAGTTTGTTCCAAATTGGGACGACCCTAAAAGCAAACGAATGCAGCACACTAGATTTCGATGTAAATCTTTGTTCGAGCTGAAAAGCGTGCTGGCGGAGCGAGTACAGCGGCGGGTGAACGCGAAAACGCTTTCAAATGGAATGTCGCAGAGACCTTTAACGATTTCACAACATAAGTGTAAGTCGAACTCAGTTCTTCGATATCGTAAGGTTTCGATCCCCATTATTTCAAGCCTTTTCATGTAGTCTGGCACTTCTCGCTCAGGGAATGCCTTGACGAAAACGCGTTTTGAGTACCGCCTTTGCACGTTTTCAACGACTTCATCATCCTCAACAGAAGATGGTGACCAGACCTGCGTACAGTATTCCAAGAGCGGCCGGCAGTGGACAATACATGCTTTCCTATAATGTTCGAGACATGGGTGTTGCAGAAATCTCAGGATGCAATTTGCCATACGAGAAGCTTTCTTGGAGATTTCCTTGCAGTAGGATTCCCACTTCAGGTCGGTGCTGATAAGCACACCAGGATCACTGACAGTCTCGCGTACGGGGAGCACAACATCATTTAGGCGTAAAAAGCACTCATGTTGGAAATTGATGTGAAATAAGCTGCATTTTTCCTCAGATAGCTTCAACTGCCATAGCTTGGACCAATCAGCAAGCCGGTTCAGGTCACACTGAAGCTCGTGGGAATCGATAGCGGGGTTGCGAAGAGGGCGATATATCTTGAGATCATCAGCGGAAGTTTGCATGTACTCGACAATTCATCAGAAATGTCGTTCACATAAATGAGGAAAAGCAAAGGACCCAGAACGACACCCTGAGGAACACCGCTGGCAATTTGGATAGGATGAGAAAAGAAGTCGCCAGTTTTGACTGTGAAGTCACCAGGGGCGGCATGCACGTACGCGGCGGGTTAGGTTGGGGTTAGGCAGGGTTTGGAGCGTCGGCGCGTTTGATGATAGCAGCGCGAGGGCTAAAAGAAAGTTAGGATAGCACTGAAAAATGGTTCGCTCGCAAACCCTGCGTAGGAGGGTGGGGCAGCCGAAACCCCGTTGAGACCCCAACTATTGATTATCTCCACCACTCGCACAGCAATGATCAAACGCGCCGACGCCCCAAACCCTGCCTAACCCCAACCTAACCCGTCGCGTACGTGCATGCCGCCCCAGGTGTCAGAAAGGAACTCAACCATTTTAAAGTGCCACCAGAAATACCATAGCTTTCGAGTTTCAGAAGTAGCTTTGAATGTTGACTGTGTCAAAAGCTTTAGCATAGTCAATGTACACAACATCAATTTGGCAGTTCTCATTCACAGCCGAACACCAGTCGTGGAACGAGGACACCAACTGGGACAGTGTTGATCTACCAGGCAGAAAACTATATTGGGCAGGGCTGAGGAGGTCGTTCGACGCAAGATGGGAGAGAACACAATCTTTGATAATGATTCCAAGGACTTTACATACTGACGAGGTTGAACTGATGGGCCGATAGTTCGAGACCTGAGCAGCTGGTGTCTTTTTGAGAAGCGGGGTTACAATCGCGGTTTTCCATGCGCACGGAAGAGTTCCAAGAGCAAGACCATGTTTAAAGATGCATATGAGAGGATAACACAACCAGTCAACGGCTTTTTTGATAAAATAAGAGGGTATGGAGTCCGGAGCAAGCGGAATTTTGTCGTTGAGCTTTTTTATGGCACCCATTACAACTTCGTGGTTGATAGGTGTAGAGCACATTTTCTGAAGACATCGTGGGGGAGATGGGGGGGTCGCGCCGTTGTCGCGAGTAAATACCTTGGAGAAATAGTCCGCGAACATTTTGCACTTATGCTGATTATCGACAATGATTTTGCCCTCTTCGTCTTTCAGAGTGGAGATACCTTCACGTGTTTTCATCTTAGCATTCATGTATTTGAAAAAGTTTTTTTCGATTTCCTGAGTAAGTGAGGCGTTTTCACGGTTTTTTAGCAAGACGTTTGCATTCCTTTTCAAGATCCCTAGCGCACTTATTGAAAGCAGCGCGTCCACCCGGCTGAAAACGGTCACGCCAGAGGAAATGCTTTTTAGCTGCCAGGCGTTGTAAGTGCGGTGGGAATATTTGGTCGAAGGACCATGTTTCCGAAGTGGAACACACTTCTCTATAACAAGGTGGGCATAAGAAATAAAGACCTCATACATTTCGTTTATGTTCTGGCATGTGCAAAAGAGTGCATCCCATTCTGTTCCCAACAACCAAAGATTTACGTGGTCCCAATTAGCTCTGCGAAAATAGAAATTACGGGCTGTCTTGGGAGTGTCAGGTTCACGAGCAATTTCAAAGGCTGTGCTAGAGTGATCGCTTGTAGAGAAAAAACGCGTACCGGAGTAGCCTGATGAAAACGCATAATTAAAGTCACCAACAACAATTGACGGCCATTGCACTGTTAACCAATCCTCTATGACCTGACGCAATTCGAGAGAGTTCTGGAGGCTCGTTGCAGGTCTTCGATAAACTGCAATTAAGCGGAAACAGGACCCACATCCAAACACAAAATCAAGGAGCATAGTTTCACAAGAAAAACTGAAAGATCTGGGCACAAAATCTGCTATCGTAATACACCTATTCACAATAACGGCAACCCTACCGCATACCATATTGGGCAAACGATCAGGCCTATAGACAACGTAGGTATCACACAAGGATAGGAGCGAGTCCGGACCGTCCTCAGTTAGCCAAGTTTCGCTAATTACAACTACATCAGGGAACGATGATTCAAGAAATGCGTTCAATGATGCTAGCTTTTTTCTTCTCGATCGGGCGTTGAAGTTAAGACAGTTCAAATTTCTTTTCGCTACTGACGGCAATTCGGAACTCGTTTCATTTACTTGACCAGTGTTGGGGAGAGCGCGAGGGGGATCGGGTCGCACGAGGAGGGGAGCGCTGCACTGAAGCAGCGTAGTCCCCCGCCTCGGACACCGTCTCCCCATTTTTTGGAATTTGGCTTCTACTCAACGCTTGACCTCTACATATGACCGCTGTGTCGTCCGTCTTACGCGCTTCACGCAGTTTGGCCCCCCAATTCAGAGCTGTATGACGGGCGCACGTACACGTTCTGCCAGTCATCCGAATTCTTCAGCTTGAGGCCTCTGCGGAGGAGCTGGATTGCGTCGTGTTGGTTTCCAAAGACGACTTTCACGGGGCGTTTTTTGAACTCGTTGAATGATCCCATACGGTAGATCGAGGTCGGAACAGCGTCGACTTCGAGATCGTCAAGAGTGGCCATCAGCATCTTCTCTTCGGCTGCCCTGCGATCTCGCGCATGCAGGTCACTCTTCTCAACTAGGCCCATAACAACGACTTCCGAAGGATTCACCTGCGGTTTTGCCGCCGGGACTGCACGCTGACTTTGATCACCGGCGGCTGGTGCCGGTGACGATCCTCCTATCATATTGCAAGCTCACCAACGACTGCGGAGATCGACTGCAGTAGCGGCTGGAGTGCAACGGTTATTGCCCTTGCCATTTTCTCGATCAATCGGCTCATGGCCACCTTGACAGCTTCGTCAACCGTCTTCGCAATTTCAGCTTTCTTGGTCAGCGACATCTCGACAGTACACGATCGATTGATTGAACCTCAAACTTGGGTAATTAAACCGTTCAGGGCGTGGACGAGTCTACGGGCCCAGCCAGTATCCGCAAGCGCGCGCTGATCGCGAAATGTGCCCGAATCGATCAGGCTGGACGCTGCAGTATTGCTTGGCAATTTGCCATCGGAAACGTGCGCGGCACCACAAGCTTGTCCGATAGGGGGGCGGAGCGGGATATACAGGCGTACTGGGTTATCTTTCAAAGCTATTTTTATCGATTGTGCCCGTTCTCGTTAGATATAGCCCGTTTTCGCTGCTTTCTTCAACCTGATCCCCTCCAGCATCTGCCAGCTTAGTGTCTCACACTGAAACTCAAAAACGAGCTTAACCGTGGACACTGCCTTTAATCTACACCGCCTTGGCGGCGCACAGGAGATTTCATAATTGTTTCCCACGGTGAAAGTTTTATAGTCCACCGCTCATCCCGCGCGTGACGCGCTTACGGTGAGAACTATGAAAAATGCCAAAGCGGCCGTAAAGATTGTAAAAAAACCTTACTTGCTGACTAAGGGTAGCTCTGAATGAAAGCTGTTCATATTGGACATCACGGTCTCGAAGTTTTTCCTAGTCATTGTTATTTTTTAACAGCCGCCACTCTAGGGGCCAGAACAGAGGATTACGCGAAAAACAAAACTGGCAAGGGAATAGGTTCTATTGGAAGTACTGTAATTATGTATATTTCCAAGAATTTTCCCGAATCTGAGTTTGCGGCTTCTATGGAGATCTTACTATTAAAGGCAGTGTTCACGATAATCTTCAATTTTGAGATTATTCGCTGTATCGATCAAGTGGCCCCGGGTAGAACTAAAATGACCTAGAAATTGCGCGCGGTAAGGAATCAAAGCCAAATCTAGGTGCGCGCTTCGCGCGCACCACAATTGAGAAAAACGCACCAGAAGTACACGAAATCTTTAAGTATCACCCCTCCTCTTAAGCACAGGAGGTGTTTGTTGTGGCAATGAAATCTTTTGTGAACCTGTCCTTTGCAATTCTCTACTCTTTAATGATCCGTTCTTTCCTTAGGGCCCTAAAAAATCCTGCTTTGCTTAAAATATTGTTCTATTTTCGATTGACCCAATTTTCCACCGATTACAACCACCATGAACTTGTTCATCCAACCGGAAAACTAGTTCATGTTGTAGAATAATGTCACTAAAATACGACGTTTTAATGCGTTTCTCGCCGTTTCTTCGTAATCCTGGTAACACTTGGAAGCTAAAGCATTGTTTTGAGTGAAAAACTCGGGGACGAAAATAATCGTAAACACTGCCTTTAAGCGCCTTTCACAGTCTGCCGGACGACGCCTTCCGGTGCATTATAAGATAGGGTTGCGGCATCGGTGCGGCCCGCACTGCGATGTCGGGCAAACGACGTCGCACATTTTGTACTGAAGAGCCTCATATTTTGTACTGAAGAGTCGGAACTGACGGTTGTTCGCCGCAGCTTCCCTCGCACTGCGGCACTCTTATAACGTGTCGGACGGCAACGTCCGGCAGACTGTGAAAGGCGCTTTAGAGTCGGGTATTGGGGGGCCTTTTTCGATTCGGAGAAATGCAATGAGCAATTTCCGGGGTGTTCAGTGGGAGTGTTCCAGATTTGAACTTCTCTTTTTGGGAGTCACTCGATGTCTAGATTACGAATCTGAAGTTCGGTTCTCGACTTTCTTAGGTTTACTGTAGCTTACGGTAGATATAATGTCACTTAGCTGTCGCAACCTAAATTAGGGTTGCGCAACTCTATTAGTGGACCTCAAATTCGTATTTAGCACCCGAACTAAGTGATTCCCACGCAAAAGGTCTTCAGCTAGATCTAACACTTCGATCGAGCGACAGTATTCCCACAGTAACTTACCGTAATCTTTCTAAAATCGACAGATTGTCTTCATTTATGTTGAGCGCCCCAAACAACCTCTATGGAGAAGTTTAGTGCAGTTCTGTCAAAAATTGTATTTAGCCCGGTGCGAGGTGACGAACCATACCTGGTGAGTTTTTTCTATGCTTGAAAGGCGTACATAATTTTTGCGTTCAGGGTCTCGAATAACCCCTAGAAGATGACTTTCTGAGCCAAATCCGAAACTTTTTCTGGATATGCTAGCCATTGCCTGATCAATTTTTAATGCCTTGGCCCACAAAGCCCTCCAAAAAAACCCCGGCTCTAAGTTTTCCGTAACAGCTACAAACATAGATTTGAAACGCTTGTAAGGGTACATTTAATTAGAATGTATTTGTATGCAAACAGCTGGGCCGTCCAATACGTAGTCCATCCTTAGTGAGACTTTTTCTTTGCGATCAGTGGCTTCGAGCATCACATTATGAAACCACTCTCAAAAATTCACCGCCTAACGAAGGGAAAATTTTTCCAAATCAGATTTGCAGCACACGAGGTGCTGTGCATTAATCGAATAGACTCCGTCGTCGCTGCTCATCGGACACTGAGATTCTTTCTGGCGCTATTAATTTCCATTCATAAACAATCGCTCTCTGCTGCCCCCGTCGGCTCTAAGCCTGCTCAATGTTCTTCGTTTGAGCAAGCGAATTCAGGTTCGTCAATTCTGGAAACTCTCAAGCAAATAATTGTGTTAGTAAACTTAGCAGAGCGTGTTGGCTTCTCTCGTAACATTTACAAAAATACGATGCGCAACAATTGTTTATTACGGCAGTGACACTTCGTAAGAACGTTTTTTGGGGTAGTACCTTCAGGTGATTTGGATGAAGATTTGTACGAGTCAGTTGAGAGCGCTTATATAAAGTCCGCCCGAATGAGACTGTCCGCCCACGAGGTCGGCGTGCGTGTCGAGTGGTCGTGACGTGGGCATTTTTCGGACTTTCAAATCGATTCGCAGGACTTTTACACGAACATTGAATTATATGAAACCAGCAGTCTACAGCCGTGGAAGGACTTGCCCGAATAAGTGCCTTCAAGAGTTCTGCGCAAGACGCTGACCGCGCGGGCGGACAGACTCATTCGGTCAGACCTTACTTGCGCTAATATCTCCCCCTTGGTTCAAAAATTCTCAATGAAAAAAAATGTGTCAAATTTCACTGCAAGATAACGGAACACGGGCTCTCTCTACACCAAAGGAGGAGTTGTCTCTTCTTTTGCCGCTTTAATTCCGCTCGGGTCCACTTAGCTTGCATTGGGTAGCGTGACGTGTCGAACTGCCAAAATCGGACAACTTCACCTCTGTGTGTGCAGAGCCCCTATACCCAAGATAACCTTGAAAGCACATTCTCAGTACTGGACATGTTAGCCATCTTGGAAAATGAACTGCGACTGCGTGTCCGCGACAAACTTCGCGGCGTTCGGCGCGTTTCTGACCAGAAATGCAGGGGTCACGCAAGCGTCCTTTTTTCTTACTGGGAGTGTGGTGATTGAATTCAGTAATTACCAGAGCGGCCATGACAAAGAGGTTTTTCGTAATTAGCAAATATTAAACTACATCACAAAGTCGTTCTCTAACGCTCTATAAATACATACGTGTCAATGTAAATTTGCCTGAATAGTTACGGAATCAGTGTGGAGTTTCTGTATATACGAACTTCCAGCTTATACTCTGATCGTATGTTAAATCAGAACATCTCTGATAGAAGTGGAATTGTTGATGTGTAAATGCAATTCTTGAAGCCACTCGACTCTCACTATCTGCCTCTAAACAGTTCTGTTTCCCATGTAGGAAATGTTGGAATTTTTCGGCGGTTCCATCCTTCGTTTGCTGGCTAAGACAATGAAACGCGCGCATCCGCATTGCCGAAAACGGCTCTGACACATTACTCACAATAAAGGTTGCACATTAGTGTCGTTTCCCTCCTCTTTCTTCCTCCGGCGGTCAGTAGTTCATTCACACTCAACGGCTTGTTGCTCGCCACTTTTCGTTTTTCAAGGGTTTCTATGTATACTGGTGGGTATGAAGTTCAACGTACATAACTCCAGAGTCTCACTGTCCAAAAAAAAAACTTGGCAGCGTCACTGCAGAACGCGTTTTTTTCGTGCGCGACACATTGACGAAGATGCCACACTTTTTCTCTGGCCCATCATGAATCATTCCAATGTGGGCCAAGTAGACACATTATGTCATAAATATTTTCATTGTTACCTGTCATTCTGCACCGTACGTGCGTCAGTGGTTTGTTGAGCGGAGACCATAGGCCTACAAAGATGGCAGAATTTGCCTATTTAATAGGATTTCACACTTCAGATGCTAGCGAATAGACCTCTTTTCCCTCATATTGCTGCTATATTAGTCAGGCTGTTTGGGGTGCTCAATACGAACCTGAAGTATTAGTGTTCACCAGATATTTTTTTTACTCGAATATAATCGTTCTACTCGAGTTTGAATGATACCAAATTGAAATATAATCAGAATATTCTAATATTAAATGTGAGATGTTCGATAATCTAATGGTGAAGTACCGCACTTATTTGAACGCAATTCCGGTCCACGATCGCGGGCAACTGCTGCTGCAGCACACAACAAGATGAATTTCATGCCGGGATCACGTTCTCCCAGCACGATTCTTATCGTGTTGCGCGCTGCAGCAGCGGCTATCTGCAACTGCGGACCGGAATTTCGATAATGTAGGGACAGTACTTCGCTTTGCACTAAATTCCTGCGCGGAATTGATCGATAGTTTTCTGTCTGATGCGGTGGATCCCGAAGAGTTTCGAGTGACGTTGAGGCAACGGGTACAGCAATATTTATATTACTCTTCCATGAAATTAAGGCCAATCTATGGAATTTTTTCGTCTGTTGCTGCGCTTTCTTGGGGAGGGGCGTGCAGTGGTTCCCGCATTGGTAGCTATCTCTGGAAGGTTTGTTCTGTATGCTAAGGAGAACCTTTTGGGGAGATGCCGCCTCCACGTCGGATGGAGTCGAACCGACATATCCCCGGCAAGCTGCAATGAAGAACTGTCAGTACCGACTCTCTAGTACAAAATGTAAGGCGAAGCCAAAACGTTTTAACCCATCATAACTTGCTTCGACGTCCTGTCAATGATTTCACGCACTGCGACGTCTGCCGGCCGACACCGCAGTGCGGGCCGCACCGACTCCGCAGTCCTATCTTATAATCGTGCCGGACGGCGTCGTCCGACAGACTGTGAAAGGGGCTTCAGCTTTAGAAGGAACAAAGGATCTAATCCAAGTCTTGAATGGAGCTTACTATTAGATAAAGCCTAGCGTGCTCGTATGAGTACGTGCGGAGCAAGTAGCGGAGCGGTCGGTCATGACAAAATATAACCGTAATAAAAGATTTTGCCATGATAAGCCCGGATATGTTCTGCTCTCTCTTAAAACTGAGGGAGCTAGGCTAAATGTTCTGAGTTCGACGCCTTGACGATGTCTGGGAAACGAAAAAGTAGGACGAATGCAGCTATTTTGAACATCATCCTGGCCCAAAATGGAATTTCGGCATCTCGCTCTCGCGTTCTTTTAATAGCGGGTCCGAGGACTTCAGCCGTGATACGTTTTGGAGAAGATACTCTCTGCTTCGGTACGACTCCATTGGATCAATTGTCCACGATTACTTACGGGAAGAAGAAACAATTACCGAAGGCGACTTAGCGATGAATTATACGGTGGAATTTTGAGGACCCTTCAGGCTTTCGCTCACCATTCGTTGCAAAAATCATTTCGGGCTACGA
Source organism: Aplectana chamaeleonis (assembly GCA_029168955.1). Taxonomy (NCBI): domain Eukaryota; kingdom Metazoa; phylum Nematoda; class Chromadorea; order Rhabditida; family Cosmocercidae; genus Aplectana; species Aplectana chamaeleonis. The sequence continues at coordinate 2,350,114 of JAPDOI010000060.1, read as the reverse complement.
AATGTTCTGCATTTTAGGAGGAAGGTATGTTGAAAAGAACAAACTATACGAGGTAGGTATCGACGCGCCTATGTAGGCGCGGAAAGATCAGAAATTTCGTCACCGTACATATAAAGCACCCGGTCTGCAAGGGGATGGGGTCTGGATTTGCAGTCTCTCATTATCATTAATATTTCAGAGTCCAAAGGGTCTCAGAGAAATCTGTTTTTAAACAAAAAATATGAAAAAATAGATAGTTATCTGTCTGAAAGCTCACGTACTCTGCCAACGCGTAGCTAGATGCCTCAGAGGGCGCGGACTGTAACGCCGCCCCATTCCATGTAGCGAGATTTCACGGGTTTAAGCTACGTTAGGTAGAACCCGCACATTCTTGTGTCGAAGGTGAAAGGTTGCAAATTCTACGCGTATTCTACGTAAGAACGAAGGCTAAATTTGCTTCATTGATCTCTCTGTCGCTAAACCCGTATATTCTCGCTATCAATTTGTAGCGAGAATCTACGGATTTAGCCACAGCCTGTGTTGAAATGCAATCTCAAACCCGCGCTGGCTACGCGGAACGGAGGGATGCCGTTTGAACAGTGCTTTCCCTGACATCTCACTGAGCCATTACTCGGCACTCTGTGGCTGGTCGTGGAGGGTGACCCCGTGCCGCTCTCTGGAAGGCCACGCCGAATATATTTAGGGCCGCTAGGAAGGTGCATGCCGTGGGGAAGAAACGGCGTTGCGGTCGATTGCAGAAGGGTTCGCCTTTTTAGTACGAATCGGGACTTATTGGGTCGATCGACCGAGGGCTGTAGCGAGAATTTACGTAGAATATGCGGGCGCTGTAGCTAAATTTTCACCAATTGAGGCTAAACTTTCCGTAATTTACGTAAATTCTCGTCTCAAAATTAGACTAGATGCCTACGAAACCCTGGGCATCTCCGGTTTCCGTGTAAGGCATCTAGCTACGCGCTGGCAGAGTATATCGCATCCAAGCAATAAATCTGAAATAGTGAGACTTTAGGTTCAGAAAATCTTTGACGAATGCTGTTGCAGATGCCGCGCTCGGCTAGACCGCAAAGTTAGGAAGTTTCTGAAAAATCTCATAAAAACCATACTTTTTGTTTATGCTTATTTCCATGCGTCTCCCGTGACGTATGTATCCCGTATTCCATGTAATTGGACACTCCCCTTTATTTGAACACCCGCTTTCAAATAACCCCTCTGGCGAAGGTTGGAAAGTTTGTGCACCCGGGTGTTGAATTACAGGAAATAGGTAGTTGGTGTTGTTTTGAGCAAGTGTTGTTTTTACGGAGCATCACTTCTTCATCTCGCATAAATGAAAAACAAATTCATTCATGAAGTTGCGATTAGCAGATCTCCTTGCGGAAACTAGTGCTTACGGCGACTTAAAACAGCAGTACGGCAAAGAACATCAAGATCAATGATGTATGATAGATTGTGCAAGATGACAAGTGCAAAATGATCGCTCACTGCTAGCCTAGGGCAAGGTGGACTGGTTCTCTATGGTTCTAAAGTTATAAAATTCTGAAAAAGTGCCCTTTAAGTTGCCTCCACTTTGAGAGTCCAATTTCAGTTTCGATTTCAGAAAGGTTCAATATCTTCCTGCCGCTGCTAGTAATTTTTGTGCGAGTGAATGTGATAAGACTTCAATGAAATAATTTTTAAGCCACGTGGTCGGCAGCACCTGCAGCTCGCCGCTCGTCCGCTGGCGTATGCGTTGCGGTGCTTGCGGCAATTCTGATGTTCGTGCTCGGTGTCGTCGTTGGAGGATTTCTCCACGCCATCGCCTTCCTGATGGCGGGTCGCCCTGGTACGCACTTCTTCTTCTCCTACATAAGATGCAGCAAATTTACACGTAGTTTAAAAAAGTCGCTTCTTATCAACCCGCCGGCTTTATCGATATTTTCACTTAAAGGCAGTGGTCGCGATGAAAAACGTTGCGGAAAAAACCATAAAAACCAACTTGATCAGGATACAGGTAAAAGGCCACGAAGGTTACATTGCAGTAAATGAGCTAAAAATAGAGTTATTAAGATCCTAAATTTCCAATTCGTGCGCACGTGCACAGCTCCGCCCAAAAAGATAGCAGTCTCATGCTGAGCAGTCAAAGATCATTGACGTTCACAGCCGGAAATAAATGTAAATTCAGCTCATGAAAGCAGTTCAGTAATGAAAGCAAGCCCTTGATTCAATGTTTTACTTGACGAGGACAGAAATATTTGAGCAGCTGGGTCCAAAGGACATTGTGCACTGATGAAATTTCAATTTCAAGTCAGCTGATGTTCTTGATATTGAAGATCATCGATGCCGACGATGTGGAGTGGGCTCACCCACCACCAAAAGATAGGGAAGTTCAGACTTTAAAATTGGCCCGAAAAGAGCTTTTTGCAGTTTTTTCTCATAGGTCCTGCTACTCTGAATGCAGAATGGGGTTCGAAGAGGAAAATATGGCAGGTATACTTTATCGCGACCACTGCCTTCAAAATTTCTTCTATCAGCATAGTACTCTCATGAAGAGACCACTGATAAAGCATCGTTTCCGCTTATAATTAAGTCTGATTCTTCAGGCCCTGGTGAACTCGTCCATAGAAAGCTCAAACGAGGGCCTTCTCAATGAGTTGAGCTCTGTGCACAACGATACATCCGAGCTCAACAGTGGCGTCACAGAGGTTGAAGTGACGACAGATACAGCTTCAAATGCCAACTCCTACGAGGATAGCTCAGACGATGATGCTGATTGTCGAGATTTCCCATGGAATAATTTTAGGTACGGTTCGCGGTTAATCGTCCTCGTCATTGTACTACCCACAATTTTTGACGTTTGATACTTCATTCGACATGATTTCGTGAAGTCTTGTTTCTTGGAAGTGAGATCAGCATTTCACTTGCAGGCATTTGTATGCTTTCTTACCGTCTACAGATAAAATAGAAATTCCAGACTGCCGCGGGATGTCATACCAATATCCTATAACTTGACAATTCATCCAAATATCACCACTAACAACATGACAGGGAGTCTGGCGATAGATATTCAGGTGAACACTTTCTACATAATTTTTTTGTGACTCACTTGATTCAATCGGTTAGCGTTTGCCTGACGCGGTCATTCCGCATCTTCACCGAGGTGTGCCGTCCTATAAGTCATCCGTGCCTATTTGTCACGGTCCTCAGCCAAAATTTGAACACAATCCATCCATTGTTCGCAATTCCACTTCCTGCGAAGTAAAACATCGCTCCTGAATTGCCTTTCAATGCCGAGTGATTTCAAATCCTCCTTCACCACATCCGTCCAAAACTTTCGCCAACGTTCAGGCGGCAGTTTCCAGACAGAACTCGGAAGCACCCTTAGAGCGTGTTGAACAAGATGATCTGGCGGTCTTGTTGGAATATGCCCGAAAAAACGAAGACGACCTTTCGTTGCCGCTTGAGATGGCGTTGGAAGATGTTGGCACCTCCCTCGTGTCAAACGTAGATGTAAGGCGTCAATCTCGTTGCTGAGATCTTCGTTGTGGCACATCCACGGCCAGAAATATCCGAGCAAACGTTTAAACAGCTTCCTTTCCGTGCAATCCAACCTTTCCATCTGCGTCTTCGGTACTGCCAACGTCTCCGATTTGTACATCATGATAGGGCGAATAGCGGATAGGTAGACGCGCAACTTGACTTCCTTCGCGATCGGGGTAGACCACTAACCCTTGGTTAGAGAATTGAATGCGGACGTAGCTTTCGCTTATCGTTGCTGAATACCCGCTGCATAGCTACCATCGTTCTTCAGCAAACAGCCCAAATAACAGAAATCGTCCACCAGTTCGATACGTTGTCGGTCCACACAAACTCTCGTAGAGAGCCTCTGAGAGACCCACATCTGCTTGCATTTGTCCAGACGAAGACGAAGTCCATAGGCTGCGGCATACTTCGAAACGAGGTTCAGAATCCTTTGCAGTTTTGCGTTGTTTTCAGCAAATAACACAATGTCATCGGCGTACTCCAGGTCGACAAGGGAGCGTCCTGTTGGTGTTAGGATCACGCCCGCAGGAAACTGTTCTGCAACTCTACGCATGATGTCATCAACGGCGAAGTTGAAAAGAAAAGTTCCTGCTACAGCTCCTGGCCTTACTCCTGTTTTCACCTTGAAAGCTGACTTAAATTCGACAGACGTACGAACTGCTGCTGTTGTTCCTTTGTTCATGTCCTCGATGATTCATCTTCCCGGTCGAAAACCGGCTTGCTCATCTCTGGTCTTTCCTTCACGATGTTTGATAAGTCGCTCGAGAATGATACGTTTCAAAACCTTGTACATGACACGCAGTAGAGAGATCCCCCTGCAGTTCTTGGGCTCCGTGACGGATAGCTTTTTGTGAAGAGGTACGATGATCGCATGTCTCCACGAATCGGGTATCCTTTCGCTCATCCATATGGTACGGATAGTGTTGGCCGTTTCACGGATCCCAGACGAAGGGAGAGCTTTCAGCATTTCAGCAGTGATGTTGTCATCTCCACCTGCCTTTCCATTTTTCATTTTCCGGACACAATCCGAAACCTCAGACTCAGTCGGAGGTTCCTCACTGACATCGTAAGGTGCTCTCCGAACATGCGGGAGCTCAGGTTCTGATGGCGCTGGACGAATCAGTAGTGAACTGGTGTAATCCTTCCATATTGGGAGCGTCGCACCACCAACTGCAACTCCATTCGTAGTGTTCAAGACAGGAGAACATCTCTTCATCTTCCCGCTATACTGTCGCAGCAACGTGTAGGCTTTCCTCGTATTCTTCTCCTCCCAAGACATCTCGAACTCCATAGCTCTACATGTCCACTCTCGTTTTCGGTCACTTTGAAGATGCCGACGCAACTTCCTCCTCAGACGCTTCTCCTCCACGAAGTTTCCTGCAGTTCGGAGAGCACATACTCTGTGTAAGAAGTTGTTGTTACCTCCGAGACGTAAGTGAGCTTCTTCTTGAGCTGTACAACCGGGAGTGTCTCATGCGGAGCGTCCGCAAGGAGCTAGACGAAAGAATCCGCGTCGCAATGTTTATTCTAAGTTCGTACTCGAATATGAATAGAAACTCATTGTCGGAAATTCCTTTTGCATTCTTCATCTCTCAGACTTGTCATATCAATCCGGAGAAGCTTAGCCCTCGCTCTCTCTTATGAATCCTTGCAATGAAGTTCAACAGAACTGGACGGTAATCCGAATTGAATGCGACATCCCACACAGCTCTAGCTCTTCGAATGTCCGAAACTGGAATATTCCTCGTCAGAACATAGTCGAGCTGTAGTTTCAAAGTTGTCATCTTCCGCTTTCGCTGCTCTTCCAGAGATACCTGGGTTGGTCCCAGCCACGTAAGCTGATGGCGGCGATGATTCCTCTTGAATGTCGATGCAATAATCATACCACTGCGTTCACACAAATCGACAAGGCGGTAGCCATTGTCCGATGTTTGCTCCACTGGGAAGAACCATTTACCGAGTACTTCGGATTCCTGATCAAGTCCAATCTTCGCGTTTGCGTCGATTCCCACGACAACAGCATGTTGATAAGGTATCCTGGCTAGCAACGTATTGAGTTTCTCGTAGAAGGCATCCTTGGAATTGTCTTCGGCGGTTTCGGTGGGCGCATGAGCACTCACTATCCACAGATTATATCCTCTGTGATCCCGCAGTCGCAAAAATGCATTCCTACACGACGTTGAGCCGAATTCCTCGATCATACCATTGTAGTCCTTCCCGATAGCTATTGTACAGCCTCCCACTCTCCTATCATCAGCGTCACCACAGTAGATGACGTACTCTCCGATGTTGATGACGGGTCTATTTCGAGTTTCCTGCAGAGTAGCGAACGGTGAATGGAAGTCTCTCTCGGAAGTCTGAATTTCTCTCTCTGGTCAATGGTTGGCTTTCGAATTTGTGCAAAAGAACCATTCATCACGGAAAAAATAAGTAAAAAGTTAAACGCTATAAAAAAGCACAAAAACTAAACGTTGAACATTATTTATTGATTTTCAAAAAAGTTTTTCTGTTTTCTGTTTTTTTCCCATTTTTTGAAGATTTTTTTCTGTTTTCGGTTTTCTGTCAAACTGGATTTTCTGTTTTCCGTTTCCAAATTTTTTTTCCGCACATCCCTGATTGGTATCATTATACTTAAAGCAGTTATGTCCCGATGTGTGTGTGTGTGTGTGTGTGTGTATGTGTGTGCATGTGTCCCCGATATCTTTGGAATGGCCGATCAAAACTTGTATGAAATGGTACCAACATTTAGGTGGGTGCGACATTTATCGATTACCAAAAAATCAGCCCGACTCACCTCTTACGTGCCTCGGGCCAACCGAGTTTTTCCGTGGAGCGCACTTTTGGCCGTGGGTCATGATAACTTCTGCGAGTCGTCTAGCGATGCAAAAAATGCAGGGCGTCATAAAAGGTGTGCAGGACCCCAGTGAGGGTGTGCAAGACGTCATAGTAAGTGTGCAGGACCCTAATCGGAGTGTGCAGGACGTCATATAAGGTGCGCAGGTCCTAAGTAGGAATGTGCAAGACCCCAGCGGAAGTGTGCAGGACGTCATAGAAAGTGTGCAGGACCCCAGTGGGAGTGTGCAGGGCGTCATAGAAAGTGTGCAGGACCCCTAATCGGAGTGTGCAGGTCGTCATAGAAAGTGCGCAGGTCCTAAGTAGGAATGTGCAGGACCCCAGCGGAAGTGTGCAGGACGTCATAGAAAGTGTGCAGGACCTCAGTGGGAGTGTGCAGGGCGTCATAGAAAGTGTGCAGGACCCTAATCGAAGTGTGCAGGACGTCATAGAAAGTGCGCAGGTCCTAAGTAGGAATGTGCAGGACCCCAGTGGGAGTGTTCAGGGCGTCATAGAAAGTGTGCAGGACCCTAATCGAAGTGTGCAGGACGTCATAGAAAGTGCGCAGATCCTAAGTAGGAATGTGCAGGACCCCAGTGGGAGTGTGCAGGACGTCATAGAAAGTGTTGCAGGACCTCAGTGGGAGCGTGCAGGGCGTCATAGAAAGTGTGCAGGACCCTAATCGGAGGGTGCAGGACGTCATTGAAAGTGCGCAGGTCCTAAGTAGGAATGTGCAGGACCCCAGCGGAAGTGTTCAGGGTGTCATAGAAAGTGTGCAGGACCTCAGTGGGAGTGTGCAGGGCGTCATAGAAAGTGTGCAGGACCCTAATTGGAGTGTGCAGGACGTTTTAGAAAGTGCGCAGGTCCTAAGTAGGAATGTGCAGGACCCCAGTGGGAGTGTGCAGGACGTCATAGAAAGTGCGCAGGTCCTAAGTAGGAATGTGCAGGACCCCAGCGGAAGTGTGCAGGACGTCATATAAAGTGTGCAGGACCCTAATCGGAGTGTGCAGGACGTCATAGAAAGTGCGCAGGTCCTAAGTAGGAATGTGCAGGACCCCAACGGAAGTGTGCAGCACGTCATAGAAAGTGTGCAGGACCCAAATGGTAGCGTGGAGGGCGTCATAGAAAATGTGAAGAACCCAACGGGAGTGTGCAGGACGTCATAGAGAGTGCGCAGGTCCCCAGTTGGAGTGTGCAGGGCGTCGTAGAAAATGCACAGGTCCCGAGTGGGAGTGTGCAGGTCATCGAAAGTTAGCAGGACCGCAGTGGGAGTGTGCAGGACGTCACCAAGAGTGTAGAATTTGGAAAAAGGTTTTTCAATTTTTAATGCTAAATCTTAACCTTTTGTGGAGAGGAAATAGATAGGAAAATATGAATCTTGAGAAGCGTGGGACGCGTTCTGAGATTGGCGCAGAACTCCTGCGACATTTTTTTCCAGTTTTAGGATACAAGCAGCAGCTTCACTTCCGCACCTTCTCTGTTCGCCACTCATTGCAACCTGCTCAGTCATTTCGAATCCCTAACTTCCAAAAACCAGTTTTATATATGTTGCAAGTCTGAGCTTATCAAAATCTGCACCACAAAAACATAAACAACCACCTACTAATTTCATTCATTGAGAACAAGGGCATGATGTTGGTCAACTAGGGAAACATCATATAATATGAGAATGCGTTTTTCCTTATCATGATAGAGACGGTAAAGCGAGAATAATCGCTTGTGAACTTTACAAATTGGAAGAAAGGGCAGTGGTTAGCGACGTAAGGGAAGGAAGTACAGAAGGGGTTCTGAATTTTGTGCCGGTAGCAACCGACGATTTACCGCTGGCTTCTTATGTTTTGCTTTATGATCCCACATTTTGATATACCCACGGCCTGCTGTAAATGTACGGCACCTTGCTCTGCTCAGGAGAGTACTTTCGGGTAGGCGGAAGTCAGTCACCACCGTTCTAACAAACTAATCCGTCTCAGGTAGTTGGCTCATGCAAAAGTTTCTGTGAGCGAAAACTTCGCTAGGTCTCGCTAGTAAGCGTTATAATTACCCGTGAATACTTCAAACTTGGAGAAATGAATCAGCGGCATGAACTGATGCTTTTCTACAGGATAGGACATGGCGTGCCTAGTTTCCAAGCCCTTTTTATCCTTATCATCATCTTCTGTTGCCAAGCAATGATTCTGCCAGAATTCAGGTTCTGAACGCCACAAAGATGATAGTGTTGAATGCCGACAACCTTATAATGACCACCTTTGGCATGACAGTCAACGCCAAGCGAATGGAATCCGAGTTTGTTAGTTTCTTTTCCTTTTTTATCTCCAGTTGTAGAAAACATACTACTAAGTATTTGCGAAAGCTTCTCGCCCTTTAACGATTTTCAGAACTCTTAGCTTCCAGAATTCGAAATCGTTTTTGTCAACAGTCGGCAAATGAAAAATAGGGAGCGTTGAAAGCCAAGATCTACGCTGAAAGTTTTGGAAAAAAATCAACTTAAACTGGCGAAAAATCTTGGGGACAACCTAATACATGTGAGCTTTCTAGCAAGGCGAGTGTATCAAGTCGTTTTGACAGCCACCAATGAAGCACATCTTATGCGTTAATTAAAGACTAAAGTTAGAGCCAAATCTGAGCTCGTGGATCCTTCGAAATTTTTCGAACCGCTACAAAAAGGCGCATGAATCTGTTGATTCCATGTATTCAGTGCTATGTTGTGTGTATCTCCTTTCACGGAGGGCCTCAGACATATGGTCTCCGTATCACATTTAGTCTAGCGAATGCACCAGGCGCGATCATTGTCCTGGCCGTGCGCGGTTGGCGGCATCACCGGCCAATAGGGTTTTGTTGAATACCGGCGGAGCTCTTCCAATCACTAGACTAAATCGAGCACGTGCACTCTACAATCAGGGTCAAATCCATCATAGGGAGGCAACTTACTGGTATAAGTTTGATTGCACATGGTCAGAGCGACCTGCTGCACCTCGTGGTGAGATCTATAGACGGGATGGATTTTCATCTTTTCCATTGAGGGGAAGGTAATATAGATATCTAACCGAGAGTGTGCTAATAATGTCTGCAATGCTTTTTAAAGGCAGGGTTCTCGATAAAATTGGTTGTTGTGCTATCCTCATGGAAAGGTAGATCTGGCCATCACAAAAGTGAAAATAAGTAAAAATTTGGAAAAAAAAATGCTTAGGAATAAGTTATTGCTTGGTGTCCTCCGGCACCCCGTTATCGAGATTAGTATAAAAGCCTGTTTTGTCGACTTTTATTTTTCTTCTAAAGTAATTTCTGAGCATTTCTGAAGACTACTGACTACTTTAACAGAAAAATTAAAGGCGGATAAACAAGCATCAATGGAAATCTCGTAATTAGGGGGCCGGCCGACTCCTGTAATTAGCCGTTATACATTGTTTTTGAGCGTTTTTTTCCGCGATATTCCGGTTTTTTTTCACTTGTTTTTACATATGTGATGACCAAATCTACGTTCTCATAGAGAGAGCTCAGAAGTCGTTTTTATCGCGAACCCTGCCTTCAAGTTCTCAAAACCGCATACCACATATGAGGAAACCATAACTTCAAATTGCTTGCAGTTCTTCTGTCCGGAGACGTCTCAGTGGGCTTTCGTGATGGACGAAGATGTGGCTGCTGGCGACGCTGTCGACTTGGGCATTGAATTTCAGGGAGAAGTACTGCCAGATCTACAGGGGCTCTACATATCAACGCATACCGATTCTCATGGTAGAAAGACGTGAGTAGGCCGCATGTATAATAGTAGAGACAATTGTATTGTAGAGACAAATAAAGATGTAGGTGTGTACCTACAGTAGACAGGAAGTACTCTTTTGGCATACACATATTTTCAATCAGTGCTAATCTTTTCAGACGTTCCGCAGTCACACAGTTTGAGCCGTCGTACGCGCGAAAGATGTTCCCCTGTTTTGATGAGCCGAATTTCAAAGCGACTTTTGAGGTGATTTTTGAAATTGCCGGTTTTTTCTATTGATAGCAATATTGTGTGTTGCGGCTGCCGCGATGGGTTGAGAAAACGCTATGAAAAGAAACTGGCAAGATAACATGTTGATGAGGGGAGAAGATTCGAGAATTATTCAAACAACATTCGGGGAACCACTTTTGGGATATGGGCTCTCTACACACAGAGGGAGGAGTTGTCCCGTTTTTTTGCACTTCGACACGTCACGCTACTCAATTCAAGCGAAGCGGTCCCGAGTGGAATCGGAGCCGCAGAAGGCGAGATAACTCCTCCCTCGGGGTAGAGAGCCTCTGGCCCACAACACTTCAGTACCATCAACCGGAGGTATATACAATACCGGTCATAACTTCTGTCCCAAGGCGCGTCGGCGACGCGAAATCGTGTTGAAAACGCCGTTTTCGTTCGGAGTGGACTTTCTGAGAACCTGAAAAGACCATTCGAATCCACTCAATGAGGAGATTCCGTTTATGGTTAGATCCGCGGCCTGTTTTCTCAAAAAAAAAACGTGTAAATTCAAACCGCGGCTGGCGTGGCGATTAAAATCTCAATCTCTGAGAATTAAACCGCCGCGCCAGCCGCGGTTTGAATTTAAACGTTTTTTCTTGAGGACGCAGGTCACGGACGTAACTATATATGTTGAGATTTGAGAAAAACTCAAGTCTTCACGTTATGGCCTATTTTTCCTAAAAGGAGTCAAAATATTTGTGAGTGGTTACTTCTCAAATCTGAAAACACTATTCGCTTATTCTCGTCGTCCTGATTCCTAATTTTTTTTCAATATTAGAAAAATGTTACTACTTGACATAGTTAAGGCATCTTTTGCCCACCCAAAGAGTAGGAATGCTCTATCAACGGCGAAACTTGAACGTGAGCATCACCAGTATATTTGTGTCGTAATTCTGACTTCAAAGCTGTCTCTGTACCTGGAAAAGTGCGAGATTTGACTTTTAATCTTTCTTAGTTTTACTCTGACAGCGCGTAGCTAGATGCCTCACACGAAAACCGGAGATGCTCAGGGTTTCAGAGGCATCTAGTCTAATTTTGACCCGAGATTTTACGTAAATTACGGAGAGTTTAGCCTCCGTTGGTGAAATTTTAGCTACAGCGCCCGCATATTCTACGTAAATTCTCGCTACGGCACCCGCATATTCTACGCTTATTCTCGTTGCAGCACTCGGTCGATCGACCCACCCCGTCCAGATCCGTTCTAGAAAGGCAATCCCAGCTGCGATCGACAGCATCGCCGTTTCTTCCCCACGGCCTGCAGCATCCCAATGGTCAAAGTTATCCTCACCATAGTCTCCCAGAGAGCGACACCGGGTCACCCTCCATGGCCAGCCACGGACTGTCGAGTAATCACTCCGTGATATGACTGGGCCAACACAGTTCGAACGGCATCCCTGCGTTCCGCGTAGCTAGCGCGGGTTTAAGATTGAATTTCAACACAGGGTGTCGCTAAACCCGTGAATTCTCGCTACAAATTTATAGCGAGAATATACGGGTTTAGCGACAGAGAGATCAAGGAATCGAATTAAGCCTTCGTTTTCACGTAGAATACGCGCAGAATTTGCACCGTTGTAGTCTCGACACAAGAATATGTTGGTTTTAGCTATCGTAGCTAAAACCCGTAGATTCTCGGTACATGAAATGGGGCGGCGTTACAGGCCGCGCCCTCGGAGGCATCTAGCTACGCGTTGGCAGAGTACATGAACTCGGTATTGACGATGGTCTCTCTTCAATTTCTCGGTTCTCCGCGCTCTCCACGCTATTGCTGTCCTCCCTCTGACGCATTCCTCGCTGCCTATACTGCCTCGCTCGAAGGCAGTTCCCCAAACTGAATAGAGTTCAAAGAGCGGAGACGGACTGGAGAGTCAGCGTTATGAAAGCCCTGTACCTGAAAGACCAAAGGTCCAAATGGGAGAGGAATAAACATCATGGGTGTTCTCTGAGATATTTATATAGCGAGACGGAACGTTGGTCGACTCGGAAAAGAAAGCAGTTATCCGAACAGGTGGTCCGCATTGAACCAGCATCAAGAGACTATCAGAACAGGAGTTAGCGTTATGGGTTGTTTATCCCTGGTTTACTAAATCCTATTCTAACTCTACGCCATCGGTGAGTGATTCCGCGGCTACAGACCATCCAGTCAGTGCGCGCGGTCGCGGCGCGCGCAGTATTGATTCGTTTCCCTGCGCAGAGTGTGACTCATCATTGAGCAATCTTCCGGGAATGCATACAAGGAAAGGATCAAATTCTCGTTTTTATAAGAAAAATGCATGTTCACCTAGTTAAGAAAAATCATTTTTTTCAGAAAAAAAATTTTCAAAATGGTACTGTTGGATTTTTTTAATTGAGCCTATACGGAGGATTTTTCTTAACTAGATGAAAATGCATTTTTTCCTATGAAATGAGGATTCGATACTTTCTTTGTACGCATATACGGAATATTGCACAACGATGAGTCACACTCTGCGCAGGGAAACGAATCAATGCTGTGCGCGCCGCGACCGCGCGCACTGACTGGATGGTTTGCAGCCGCGGAATCACTCACCGATGGCGTAGAGTTAGAATAGGATTTAGTAAACTAGGGATAAACCACCCATAACGCTAACTCCTGTTCCGATAGTCTCTTGATGCTGATTCAATGCGGACCACCTGTTCGGATAACTGCTTTCTTTTCTGAGTCGACCAACGTTCCGTCTCGCTATATAAATATCTCAGAGAACACCCATGATGTTTATTCCTCTCCCATTTCGACCTTTGGTCTTTCAGATGCAGGGTTTTCATAACGCTGACTCTCCAGTCCGCCTCCGCTCTTCGAATTCTATTCAGTTTGGGGGACTGTCTTCGAGCGAGGCAGTACAGGCAGCGAGGAGTGCGTCAGAGAGAGGACAGCAATAGAATGGAGAGCGCGGAGAACCGAGAAATTGAAGGGAGACCATCGCCAAGACCGAGTTCATATAATACTAAGAAAGATTAAGAGTCAAATCTCGCACTTTTCCAGGTACAGAGACAGCTTTGAAATCAGAATTACGGCACAAAAATACTTGCGATGATCACATTCAAGTTTCGCCGTTGATAGAGCATTCGTACTCTTTGGGTGGGCGAAATATGCCATAACTATGTCAAGAAGTAACATTTTCTAAACTTGACAAGATTTTTGGAATCATGACGACGAGAGGAAGCGATTAGTATCTTCAGATTCAAAAAGTAACCACTCACAGATTTTGATTCTTTTTAGTGAAAATAGGCCATAACTAGGCGAAGACTTGAGTTTTTCTCGAGTCTGAACGAATAATCGGAATCTCCTCATTGAGAGAATTCGAATAGTCTTTTCAGTTTCTCAAAAATCCACTCCGAACGAAAACGGCGTTTTCGACGCGATTTCGCGTCGCCGACGCGCTTTGGGACAGAAGTTATGGCCGGTATTGTATGTACTCTCGTAGCGTTCGACGCTGGAAGGCAAACTTCGGTCACATTTTGACTCTTCTAGAAATTGGGTTGAATAGGCCAACTTGGACTTTATGGACCTCAAGTAGACATTTGGTAAGCTATTAGTCTTTACTGTTCCAGAAAAATGGCCTGTAAGTATAGAATTCCGGCATTTCCACCATGCTCAGCTCTGCAAAATGTCTATATTTCTACGTTTCTTGGGAATAACTGCGGTGTACACTCCGATTTAGCGGGATACATCAAAATCCAAATTCTGCCGGACTCCGCCTTTGGGTAAGGGATTCCTCGCCGCGTCTCCTATTACCTGATGAGTTTCCCATAGATTTCCCTAGTTTTTCTCATTCACCGTATTTTCTCTCTTAGAAGTATAGCCTGGCTTCCTCATTTTTAGCCGTTCGAAGTAAAGCGTATCGAGCCTATAATGTCAAAATCTCCTTATCACTGATATATTTCGTATTGACTGAACGCTCCGTTGTTTGCTCCGCCCGGACTCATCCGAGCAAGCTAGGCATTACATGTACTTCTATTTCTCAGGCCTCATTTTTAGGTGTACTTCAAATAGAGGGTGTACTTCTATTAGATTGATGCATAATTAGGGAACGTTCTTTGAAAATGCTTATTCAACAATAACAACATTCAATCAAAACATGCTTAATTGATCATTCGAGAGCATAGTGACCATTCACTTCAAGAACTGCTCCCCATATGCTCGGCAGTCGGTCGATTCCATGTGCGAAGAAGTCATGATTCTTGGAGGCAATCCACGCTTTGACATCAGCCACCAAATCATCCAAGACGTATAGACTTTTTGTTTGCCAGTTTTTCAAGGAGCGATTGACAGGATAGTCCGCTGGTGCTTCTTTCGGTGAGTACGGCGGATGTGGGAGCAAATCCCACTCCTTTGGTGGCGATTACACGGCGCTCAACATGTGGACGGGCGCTATCGTGATGGAACACGATGTGGTTTTTTTGCGCGGTTTTTCGCCTCGATTGCAGCGTTAAGGCTCATTCATAGCTGGTCGCTTCGACTTGAAGTCGAAGCGACCAACAAAACTGCCGCGATTTGAAATCGCAGGACGAAGCGGTTTCAAATCGCTTCGTCCACTGATGTCGTCGCTCGGGCGGCCGCAGTTGCGGACAACGCCACAGGAATTTTGAAAAAAAAAACATTTTTTCTCGGTTTTTGCTGATTTCTCCAGATTTTTTGTGACTTCGGTGCCTTAATCTTCTAAATAAATTAGTCTTGCATAGTTTTCCAGCAAAAACATGGCTTCAAAAGACGACGGGATGCAATTTCCTTGTATAGCAGCATAAAACTTCAATTAACGTTAGTAATAGCCGAAAGCTCTGCATGAAATGTGATTTCTCGGTAGCCTTATTGAACTTTCTCATTTCTATAATCCTAAATGTATGATAAATACGCGTTTTTTCCCTTTCACATGCCGTATTTTATGCGAGTGAACTGTGACGTCTGCGATTTTGCGCCACATACGCGAGGTTGTGACGAAAGATTGAGGACTAGTCGCTTCAACTAGACGAATCGCTTCCTTCATGGAAGTGAAGCGATTAGTCGAAGCGACCTAACAAAATCAAGCAGGTCGCTTCGACCAGCTGTGAAATACCTCAGTCGTTCGGCGATTGCGGCTGAAACTGCAAACTGTTCCAAACCGTCGCGATTCAGGGCAAGAGCTGTTGGCGCGATGGGTTTTGTAACGTTTGGCTGTGCCGCGACTAGTCGAAGCGACCTGCTATGGATGAGCCTTTAGGACAATCAAACTGAGCTAGATAGACGTCGCTGTTGTTTTTGAATTGCCGCTTGCCATTTCTGTCAGGGGTTCTCCATTGTTGCCTTTCATCTGCGTCTTTAAATCAATAACAAATGCCATTTGAAATGATTTCCCAATGGATTATTCCGCTTCTTTACCACCACACACACCACATAGCCTTTTTACAGTGCAAGTCTTTTAGTATTCCTTAGGGGGAAACACCTGGCGAAACGCAGATCTTCTTTTTTAACGTTTTTGAAGAGAAGCCATGACTCATCCACAATGACAAGGTTCTGATTTTGTTCGTTTCGCTGCAGTAAATCGATGAAAATTTCGAACGCGTTCAGCTTTGTTGTCGGAGAGCTCGTGGGGCACCCATCCAGCCGATTTCCATACGTTTCCAAGCTTCTTCAGGCGACGAACGATCGTTGATTGATTGACATTGAAGTCTTCAGCTAGCATTCGCGTTGTCAGGCTTTCGTCCTCTTCCACGGCTGTCAGAAGTGCTTGATGATCGAAATCCAATGGTCGACCTCTTCCTTCTTTATCCTCCCAACTAGTGTCACCTGAATTAGAACGAATAAACCATTTCATTACTGCACTATCAGTAATTGTTTCTTGGCCAGAAAGTTCGTTGAGATGGCGAGATGACTGAGCTGCGGTCCATTCTTTCTCATAATGGTAGAGCATAATATGGCGAATATGATTATGATTTTCGAGACGCATTCTTAAGTACATATTGAGGATTATTTTTTATAGAAATATTGAGGACGGAACGCCAATTTTTACTGAAGAAACACGCGTTAATAAAAACATTCCATAATTATGCATCATCCCAATAATACTCAGCCTTCTCCTTTTGGTGTACTTCTATTAGACGTGTGCTTCAGATAGAGGTGTACTTATAATAGAGGAAATACGGTATGGTTCAAGTTTTTTCGTTTCCGATAGTTTACTATATGTTATAAGAATGCGATAAGCTTTGCTTTCAAATGTTTTCACCCATCTGTGAATTCTGTGATCGTTTCTCTAGAATATTTTAATGCCTTCTTATGGCATGATATATGATTACAAGATATCACATGGTAGCTGAGTTGAACGCAAAACTCGGATGTCATGCAGGTCTCGAACCTGCATTGCACGCTTTCCGGCCTACAGCGTTACCATTACACCACCGACAGTCCTGCGTGACGTGTTTTGCCTTCATCTCAGCTACCTTGTGATATCCATGATTGTTCTTTACCTCCTTGTGGTACCCTTGGCACGTGTCATATAGGTAATGCGCGCTTTATTTTAGGGTATAAAACACCAAAAAAAAATTTCAGATCGCAGGTTTATTTCGAAGACACGCTAATAACCACGGTATCTCGGGTATCGTTTAGGTCCTCTTCAGATGGAGTTGTGGCGTCTTAAAAATTTTCTATATTATGGAGCGAGTATTTGGTGGACGAGTTGTCTCGTAGTTAGGCCAGTAAATCTCCTGGTTCGCAGTCGCTACCCGAGAGCAAACCAGAATGAAGAGACAGACCGATAAGGAAATTAAAATCGAAGACACGGTTGGAATTCATCCGTTTATTAAAGGCAGTGTTCACGATGATTTCCGTCCCCGGGTTTTTTCACATGAAACAATTCGTTGGCCTCCAAGTGTTACCAGCATTACGACGAAATGGCGGGAAACGCATTAAAACGTCGTATTTCAGTGACATTATTCTGTAACATGGATTAGTTGTCCGGTTGGATGAACATGTCCGGGGGGAGGCCATGGGAACAACCGTGAAGCGAACTTCCCTTGTTCTCCCCCTCCCCCCCCCCGAGTTGACTGTTTCGAACGCCTTATCGTTGTGCAGAATTCGAGGGGAGAGGGGCGAGACGTCTCCGTCCGGGGGGACGTCTCGCTCCTCTCTTCTCGACCGAGTGATAACGACCAAATCAGGTCTATTGTCCTCGGGAACTTCCCCACAAATATCTGAGATTTGAAGATGATCTCGCACTTGCTGCGTGCTATACTGGAGGTAATACATAATTACATGAATAACTCAAATTTTGTGTCTGAGAGTTTACAGTGCCTTTGAGTTCAGGCCGGTCCTATATTTACTCGCAAACTGCTCCCGGATGGCTTGAACTTATCTGATCTTTTCCGACAAGACCAATGAGAGATTTCTAGAGATGGATTTAAGTTGAAAAGACAAAAAAAGATTTTGAAAAAATCGTTCACGCTGAGCAGATTGGACTGGTAGGTCAGGTCGGCCTAAGCGAAAAATTCAAATAAAGTCTATGATAAACAAGTTACTCAGGAAGAAAAGGAAGAATAGGATGTTAAGAAAAATGACAGAAAATAGGAAGTGGATTAAAATCGAATAGCAGCACAAAATAAAAAACACCATGTGTAAACGAATCCTGTTAGCTGTCCCTATTCATGAAATGGAAACATTTGGAACACCTACCACGATATATAAGGGCATACTACATACAGATGAAAAAATTTTAAAATGTGAGAAAAACGGAAGGATCCCAAGGAAAACTAGTCAGCTTATGTGAGGAGACGAGGTAGCTCGAGCGAACTTATGCGTCGCGTGCTACTACCTTTTGTCCGCAAATCGTTCAAACTAAAATTGGCTATGAAATGGATTGTACTGTGGTATTTGCGAAAATTTGATCACGCAGAGTTTTGGCTACTCTGAGAAGTGTGAAAGTCAGACTTATTAATGCCTACCATAACCTCTCGCCTCGTGGTAACACTCTCGCCCGGTAAGCGATGCAATGCGGGTTCGATTCCTGCCTGACACCTAAGTTTTGTATTCAACTCAGCAACCTTGGGATGTACAGCGCGTTTCAAAACTATAAAGGCACCCTATTTTCTTAAAATTCTCGAAACCACAATTCGTTTGAGGGAGAACCTAGTACAGTATTCGAGCACACTTCGTACTCGTACTCTGCACTAATCACAACTTTCCTTCTAGTTTCTGTTACAAAAATTTTTGGAGCTATTTTTGATTTTATGCTGTTTCAAAACTATGAAGGCAGTAAAGAAAGTGTTTTTTTTTGGTATCGTCAAGACCACTCGCCCAATTTTCACTGAAGCATGTATTATTCCTATTTACTGCAGTTTACCGAGAATTAGTGCTCTTTACCAACAATCAAGGTTAGGCGGTCGTGTGACAAGAACCTGGACACTCCATTGAAGAATCTGGTGCATAATCAAGGTATTCCATCGATTGTATCGGCACACTTGTATGTTCTCAGGCTACATGTGGGATCAAGAATACTAGAGGAATACCGAGAATGCTGAAATCGGGGCGAAAACGGCGGATATGTTGACAGTTGTCGAGTAGCACGATCAGCTTCACGCAGGTCCGTGTCAATCTCTAGCCAAATTTTCCCAGGGCGACTTGCTGAGGGTGAATCAAACCAATCGAAACATTGCCAGAGATACTAGGAAAAGGTCTGCACTGCAGGCATAAAGGGCATAAAAGAGCGGCTCAGATGTTGATAAAAAAGAGGGATCTTGGCAATAAAATTGGTGAAAATGTCTTTCTTGAACCCGCCCTCACCCTGGTCATTAGGAGACCCATTTTGCCTCCATGGTGTCTATTCCGATTTAATTAGTGATAAAATAGACGACTCCAATGGTTTTGACCTATTCTGGCTTCATTTGAAGGTGATGCGGTTCTTGTCCCGTTTTCGACTTTTCGATACATGCTCAATGACGGTTCGTAGACCCAATTGGCTGTGTGGTATCCTCTTGAAGGCAGTGTTCACGATTAAAATAGTTTTTCTGTTTCCCCACCCATCTTGAAAACGGCCCCTTGCTGGTTCCAATGATGTCTCTGAAATCTTACAAGACCTTCTAGGAACGGAGTTATGGTCCCTCAAAAATTGAGCTAAGGAAACATGGTGGACGAGTTGTCCGAGGCTTGTAACTTCCGTCTTTTGCAGCCGATGTATGCGAGCTGACCTGAGTAAAGAGAGTAGTTGGCAATGAAGGGGAAAACGGGGCTATTCATCGGAAATCATCGCTCATCTCAAAATCTCGAGCATTCATTTGTTCACGTCGGTGGGCCTGTGTTGCGCTTTTGGGGTTTGCCTTGCGCTCGAAGTGGCAACTTCCAGCTCTTTTGGAGCTTTTCCTGGCTCGTTTTCATGTGTTCTTTCGACGTCAACGTTACAGTGTGCCCATCCACTACCCATTCCTAGTGGAATCTGAAACACATTTTTCATCGTGAACACTGCATTAAGAACCCTTGAGGTGAGCTGACTGGTTGCCCACGGTCTTGGAATAACTAAACAAAGTATTTCGATTCTCATTTGTGGCATCATCGAAGTCGCGAGTGAATGATAGTCTTGCTGTCCACGAGAGCCTCTCTCTTTTCGCTCAATTCCGAGGTCATAATATTTAACTTCTCAGCTAGCTGGCACATATTCTGGGCATAGAATCCATTGAACGTACCGTCAAGGCTGCCATGACTAAGCTGGGCGGCGCTGAGTTGAAGCGGGCGCAGCGCGGCAGTGCAGTGCGACTTGTATTAGATTTCCCCGCAAGAGGTGATTCTGCTAGCCTGCAGCCCATATTGCTAGCATATTTCGCCTTCTTCATCCTTAGATTTACGCGAATATGGGCAGTAGGCTGGCTTAAACACCTGAATAACAGTGACGGGAAATCTGGTACACGCTGCGCGGCCGTGCCGGGCCCGCTTCAACTCAGCGCCGCCCGGCTTAGTCATCGCAGCCTTGACGGTATCTGAGGTACGTCTTTAAGAGAGATTGATCCAGATTAGAAGCACTACAAGACCGTTGATGAGCTCAAAAGTGCGATTCCTGATTTATCAAAAAGAAGCAGGCCAATATAGATATGGAAATTTTGAAATTCCATCTAAAACCTTCTTTTCGAAGTTGAATTTTACGGGGGAGTTACCCACCACATTTTATTCTGCAATGAAAGATCACTTAATCGCTGTTGTTCTCTCGAATAGACGAATGCCTTTGTAGTTTTGAAACAGGGTAAAAGCATGAATTTTCGAAAAAAGTTGTTAAAAATAAGTCTTGCTGGGTAAACTGTTGTGGAATAATGTATGCGGAGGGAAATTAGTCGTCAACTATGCAGAAGGGTTCCCGCTACTTTCTGTCGAATCAGTTATCCTAAGAAAATAGGGTGCCTTTATAGTTATGAAACGCACTGCCTTGTGATTAGATACTTACATACAATACCCACGCTAAGTTTTGTAAAAACGGGGAGCATCTGGCAAACTTGGCAAAAAAGCGTCCGATGCATGTAACTTTCTTGAATAAAGGCTTTTTCGAATTCTGAAAACGCTATCATACTCGCAGATCAAATTGCTACCTAATTATGTGACTTGCGGGCCGAGGTTCCCTAAAATCGCTTGGTTTTTGAAGGAAATAGTTTTTGCAATCGTTTTTCAAAAAAGTCGCGCGCGGCGAAGTGCGGCGAAACTTTGAGCAGTATTTGTACAAGTAATGGAAAAGCAATCCGTATGTTTTCCTCATAAATTATGCGCAGGTGGGAGAATCTCAAGATTTTCAGTTGGTTGAAATTCGGAAATCCTTCATTGAAATATATGAAATATGATAGCGTTTTCAGAATTCGAAAAGTCTTCATTCAAAAAAGTTACATGCATCGAACGCTTTTTTGCCAAGTTTGCCAGATGCTCCCCGTTTTTACAAAACTTAGCGCGGGTATTGTACATGCCATAACTCTCCATCGAAAATCGCATTTTCGCCGAGCCCTTTCGCAAATCTATTGTATTTTATTCAGAAGATAAAGAAAAAACCTCTGCTGATTCTCTGGTGCTTCTTAGCGACATGTTTAGGTATCCGTGATCCGTGAGCCACACCACATCGTTCGCTCCAACATGAAAATGAAGTTATCAGAGGAACATGTTGATGGGTAAGTTGAGGAAAAGTCATTGTAAAAGAAGAACTGACTATTGGGCAGAAAAGCGGTCGCACTTCTCTCACTGGAGTTGACTACCATAAGCTTGTGAATGCTGTCTCTTGCTGCCACGGGTTTCGCTGCGGACCACTTAGCAACCAGTGCGCCCATCACGTTCGCCGCATAGTAGCAATTCATGCGGTTCACATGACTGGTGCCCTTGGGTCCAAGGAGGGATCAGCGGCAGTGGGACGCACTGTAGACGTTCGGTACAGAGCTTTGGGGATTCTAACGGCTCATTCTTGTTCAAACACGAAATCATTAACAAGTTTGGTCAGCTCAGTGTCTGCAGCAATAGTAGATAACAATGTTCCGACGAGTCGTTGTCAAGTGCAATTCATACTCGTCAGCGCCAGTGCGCTACGCGCGTTACGCGCTTGCGAAGACTATGAAAACGCCAGCGGGGACGTCATGGCGGAGCGGAAAAAAGTGGACCTCAACTTTTCCAAACACGCTATTTCAGTGCACGAGTCCATCACCAGGGTAGCAAAGGATATTACTGGGATGAAATATTATGAAACGCAATGAAATTGGTGGCGTATTAACAAACCACTGCGGAGCGGGCTTTAGATGCGTGCCGCGTGGGCGTGTCGTCACGCCATTCATACTCCAACGCCACGCCTGCGCATAACACGTTGGCGTTAAGGAGTATGAATAGCGCCCAAGCAGCAATAGTTCTGATTGTGTCGAAGTTGAACCAAGTCGAATTTCTGTTAATAGTATAGCAGAAACTCTTCAGTTGAACGTTTTATGACAACGTTTCGGCCCTAAGCCCTTCTTCAGGTCAACTGAAATACAAATAAAAAACATCGAAAAACTTTAACATCAACAGAGGCTGCTGACCGACCTGTTGTGGTGAAGGGTGTACTGTGTCAACCACAACCAAGGAGCCCAATGCTTTCTAAATAGGTAGGGTGAGAGGAAGTAGATGGTGTGGTGCCGCTAGATCCCACCTACCTCTATATGGACATGGGCAGTAAATGAAGGGATGGGGTCTCACATGATAACTGTGATATTGGTGAAAAGGGTTTGGATGAATCGTTGATTATCCACTAGCTCGCCACTGTTATAAAGTGATAAGCCTCATCGCGGCTTTCATTTCCTCTTTGTTGTTGATCGGCGGTTTCAGCCTCCTTATCTCCATTGCCTCCTATCTTCCTCTCTACTGTATCCGAGATATTTCTGTGAAGGATTGTGACTTTAAGCTGAGGTGGTTGTTCCAGGGTGTGTCTTAAAGTGCGATGCTTCGAGAACGGACTTTCTGGGTAGCTTTGTGGGGCTCTCAGTGCTCTTCTGTGTTCGTCCATCCGCAAAAAGAGTGGTCTAGCTGTCTCGCCGATGTAAAACTCATGACAGACCAAACAATCAACTCTGTACACCACGCTTCTCATCTGGCACACATTCGCTCCTCCACTGCAATGTGGACAATTGTTGCGTTCGCACTGATTTTCGTATAGACGCGACGACGTAAGGAGACGTCGTAAGTTTAGCGGTGGGCGGAACACAAGATTGATCGGAAGTCCTGATAGTCGCACGATCCCATCGACGTCCATTGCAAATGCATCAGAAACAAACTGAACGATGAGGGGTGTACCACCTGGTGTCCGAAAAGACTTCCAGCACGGTGGTTGTCCGTCACCTTAACCATTAGTTCTGAGTATTTCTCGCACCATAATATCCACTTCTTGAGAGTTTACAGAGGTCAAATTCGACGATGTTGAGATCATATGACGGACCACGTTTTTCTTCATATATGAAAGATGACAACTTCTGCCGTGTGATAATGATGTTATGAGATGTCATTTTTCTGTACCACATATTAGAAACTTGGCCGTCCGCGATTCTGACTTCCGTGTTCAAGAATGGTAAAAACCCATCCGGTGCAGGCTCTTCGCTGGTGAGCTTGATTGAGGAACATGCAGAATTCAACCTCGCAAATGTTCTTCGCAGCGCCGTCCGAGACTTAGTAACAATAAAAATGTCATCGATGTATCTTCCAAAAACAACACTTCTGGGTGACAGAGCGCATCTCTCCATGCTATCCATAAAAATAATAGCGAGCAAGGGCGCCAATCTACTTCCCATAGCTGAGACCTCTTGTCTGTTTGTAGAAAACATTCCTGAAACGGAACGTGTTGACATTCACCACACTTCGCAGCAACTCTTCAACGTCTTCCACGCTTAGACCGAAAGCTGAAGGCTTCGGTAGTGATTTCGTAGTAGTCCCACACATGCGCCAACTGCTCTGCTCGTATCAACGTTGGTATACAGAGCAACAACGTCGAAGCTCTGATATTCTAACCTCGGGCATTCGTTGAAGTTGCATCTGTTCAGTCGTTGGAGGAATTCGCTGACGTTTTCAAGTGTCCAGGCACGAACGAGAGTAGGGGACTCCAGAATGTGTTGAAGCAACCAGCCAATTCTGTCCGTTGGCCCCCACAAGAAGAAACTATCGGCCTTGTTTTTATTGAAGATTCATCCAAATTGTTGCTTTCGTCTCACCAACTTATGCGTCTTTACGAGATGGTAACAGGTTGGAATACTTGCGTGCTTTGGCAGTAACCGGGCGAGAAGACTTTTGTCCAGTTTTGGGCTCAGCACTCTCTTCATGACCTCTTCCAAATTCTTGCATTCACGTTTGTACTCATGACAAGAAACCTCACTATATGTGGTCGTGTCTGACAAAACTGCTTCACTGAGAGAAATGTCCTGTTCTTGTGACATGACTTCTGCCCGAGGCTTCTGCCCGAGGCCTTCTGCCCGAGGCCAAGAATTACGGATTCGATGAAAATCAGCATTGTGTCGGCGATTCACAAGTTCTGGTATACGCAAAGCTGGAAAGAGCAAATTGGACCCACGGTTCCGACGCTGCAAGAAGTCCTGCGGAAGGAAGTCCCATTTCCACGCAAGCACATTCGCGTACCGCAGCATTCACCCGAATTGTCTGAGAAAGTGGCTGCTCTAAAAACTGAAATCCTTCGAGTCTTTGATGAACATCAGCGCCAGTTTGCTCCTGACAATATGACACCTACGGAAAGAACAGGTTTGAGAAAAGCAATAAATCTGAAAAACTCTTTACGCTTCTCAGTTGGAGATAAATGCGGCGGATTTGTCGTCATGTCACAAGAACAGGACATTTCTCTCAGTGAAGCAGTTTTGTCAGACACGACCACATATAGTGAGGTTTCTTGTCATGAGTACAAACGTGAATGCAAGAATTTGGAAGAGGTCATGAAGAGAGTGCTGAGCCCAAAACTGGACAAAAGTCTTCTCGCCCGGTTACTGCCAAAGCACGCAAGTATTCCAACCTATTACCATCTCGTAAAGACGCATAAGTTGGTGAGAGACGAAAGCAACAATTTGGATGAATCTTCAATAAAAACAAGGCCGATAGTTTCTTCTTGTGGGGGGCCAACGGACAGAATTGGCTGGTT
Source organism: Aplectana chamaeleonis (assembly GCA_029168955.1). Taxonomy (NCBI): domain Eukaryota; kingdom Metazoa; phylum Nematoda; class Chromadorea; order Rhabditida; family Cosmocercidae; genus Aplectana; species Aplectana chamaeleonis. The sequence continues at coordinate 2,325,184 of JAPDOI010000060.1, read as the reverse complement.
GCTTCAACACATTCTGAGTCCCCTACTCTCGTTCGTGCCTGGACACTTGAAAAACGTCAGCGAATTCCTCCAACGACTGAACAGATGCAACTTCAACGAATGCCCGAGGTTAGAATATCAGAGCTTCGACGTTGTTGCTCTGTATACCAACGTTGATACGAGCAGAGCAGTTGGCGCATGTGTAGGACTACTACGACTCCACTACCGAAGCCTTCAGCTTTTTGGTATAAGCGTGGAAGACGTTGAAGAGTTGCTACGAAGTGTAATTAATGTCAATACGTTCCGTTTCGGGACTGTATTCTATAAACAGGCAAGAGGTCTTGCTATGGGAATTAGATTGGCGCCCTTGCTCACTATTCTTTTTATGGATAGCATAGAGAGATGCGCTCTGTCACCCGAAGTGTTGTTTTTTGGAAGATACATCGATGACATTTTTATTGTTACTAAGTCTCGGACGGCGCTGCGAAGAACATTTGCGAGGTTGAATTCTGCATGTTCCTCAATCAAGCTCACCAGCGAAGAGCCTGCACCGGATGGGTTTTTACCATTCTTGAACACGGAAGTCAGAATCGCGGACGGCCAAGTTTCTAATATGTGGTACAGAAAAATGACATCTCATAACATCATTATCCACGGAAGAAGTTGTCATCCTTCATATATGAAGAAAAACGTGGTCCGCCATTTGCTTTCAACGTCGTCAAATTTGACCTCTGTTAATTCTCAAGAAGTGGATATCATGGTGCGAGAAATACTCAGAAAGAATGGTTATGGTGAAGGACAACCACCGTGCTGGAAGCCTTTTCGGACACCAGGGGTACACCCCTCGTCGTGCCACGTTTGTTTCTGATGCCTTTGCAACGGACGTCGATAGGATCGTGCGACGATCAGGGCTTCCCATTAACCTTGTGTTTCGCCCACCGCTAAACTTGCGACGTCTCCTTACGTCGTCGCGTCTATACGAAAATCAGTGCGAACGCATCAATTGTCCAGATTGTAGTGGAGGAGCGAATGTGTGCCAGATGAGAAGCGTGGTGTACAGAGTTGATTGTCTGGTCTGTCAGGAGTTTTACATCGGCGAGACAGCCAGACCACTCTTTTTGCGGATGGACGAACACACAAGAGCACTGAGAGCCCCACAAAGCTACCCAGAAAGTCCGTTCTCGAAGCATCGCACTTTAAGACACACGCTGGAACAACCACCTCAGCTTAAAGTCACAATCCTTCACAGAAATATCTCGGATACAGTTGAGAGGAAGATAAGGGAGGCAATGGAGATAAGGAGGCTGAAACCGCCGATCAACAACAAAGAGGAAATGAAAGCCGCGATGAGGCTTATCACTTTATAACAGTGGCGAGCTAGTGGATAATCAACGATTCATCCAAACCCTTTCACCAATATCACAGTTATCATGTGAGACCCCATCCCTTCATTTACTGCCCATGTCCATATAGAGGTAGGTGGGATCTAGCGGAACCACACCATCTACTTCCTCTCACCCTACCTATTTAGAAAGCATTGGGCTCCTTGGTTGTGGTTGACACAGTACACCCTTCACCACAACAGGTCGGTCAGCAGCCTCTGTTGATGTTAAAGTTTTTCGATGTTTTTTATTTGTATTTCAGTTGACCTGAAGAAGGGCTTAGGCCCGAAACGTTGTCATAAAACGTTCAACTGAAGAGTTTCTGCTATACTATTAACAGAAGTCGTCAAATTATGAAACTCAGGGAACCTTCAATACTTTCAAGTCGAATTTGTATGATCGGAAACTGTACTAATCATGGTATTTTCGTTAAAGAAATCGGCGAAATTTCACTCATATTCGCGTCGCCAAAATTGAAATTCGTCGCGCCGTCAAGTGTGTAGCGCCTCATGATATTGTGTGCCGTATCATGACGGTAGCGTTTCACAGGAAGCATGCATTATAAGATGTGGAAAGCGATGAACGAGGGCAGCGTCGTAGAAAATAAGCAATGCTCTGTCAACTGCGTGTGCGCTTTTTGGGAAGTGGCGTTTCTTTTGGAGTGTGCGCAACCTTTGATGGTGACTAGCGTAACTTCGGAAGCGTGCGCCGCGTCATTGAGATCGGAATAGCGCATCGTTGGGGTGCGAGCGCGCTTTGTGGGAAACGCATAGCTCTCAACAGGAAAAGTACTGCGCGAATGAGTAGCGAAAGTGAGGAGCGCTTTGTTTGGAGCGTGCTCAGTCTTGGGAAGTGAGTAGCGCTTCTCAGGGAAATCGAGGGACACTCCGCGCAGGATCAAGCGGGGTTGCGAAATTTCGCAACGGAGGGTTGCGAAAAGTTGGGTCCAAAAAGGAATGTTATGGGGATCGCGAAAATTTCGGTCCAAAAATGAGAAATTCGTGGATATCCCATAAATTCTCGATTACTTTTGGTCCCCAAGGGAAGGATCGGATATTCGGTTTTAGACGCTTGGGCTCGGCTACCGAACGAAATTTCTGCGTCTGACACTTTTAGTAATCAACTATAAACTGCCCGGCCTCGGCAAGAGGGGATCGCGGAAATTTTGGATTTTGATAAAAAAATGTGACGGGAGCCGCTCCGATTTCGAAAATTTACGCAACGCTCCGTTTGAACCTGGCTCCGCGTAAGACTCTCGATAGGAGAAAAAACACAGACCTACGCGGAGCCATACGATAAAGGGCAGCGGAAGTACAGCATCGCGACGCTCGTGATGACGTCACAATCACGGCTGGGACACTACCTAAATGCTCAGCGAGAGACCCCAACGAGCAGCCCAACGATGACGTCGTTGACTTCAGGGGGTATTCATTTTAATACTCATCACAAGCATGTCGCCCCGGGTTGTCGGGGTTCCACGGCGGAGAAGGACCCCGCCTGAGTTCACGACAAGGGCGTAATCTTCGCCGCGGTCTGCGGTGAGGAATCACCCTCCCCGCGGATCGCGGACCTCCCCCCGGCCAAGAGGATACCCCTAACCCCCCCCCCGCGGTCAGAAATATGCTGGCCTCCGGAGAGTGACTCGAATTCACATTCCAGGGCCGGCATCAGAATGCCAAATGAGGACTCGAGTGAGAAGAAGCGCCTTTTATACCGGCTGTGTACGCGATAAGCACGTCACAATGTGATCACGTGTTGATAACCACCATATCAAGCTACACTGTGATGCTTATCTCAGTGTTAAAACTTGTCATCGTGTTCAAACAAGTATGAGCCGTTTGAATCCCCAAAGCTTTATACCGTTCCTCACGCACTGTACAACATCGTTTTCGCCGGGTCTTGTACTCTCCTTCCACAAAACATGTGAGAAGCGTTGTGAGGATTGTGAGATTTCAGTTCACAAAGCAGTTCCTACACAAAAGAAATTACATATTCTTGGAGCTCATCCGCGCATGTAACACGTAAGTTTTTTTCAGACTCTACATCGATGTTTTCCATCGGACGGTCAAGATGAGCACATATCTGCTGGCGGTGGGAATACTCGATAGCTACGATTATGTGAAGAGAACGACGAAAAGCACAAAATCGCCTATCGAGGTTATTATGACATTTTATTTAGTAGATCGAGCAGTTGACCTATTCACCTTTAGATGCGAGTTGAGCTGACATCATAGCTGCTGCAGTATCCCTCAGTGTTTACGAGTTACAGCTTAGAGATTCGTAAACTTCTAACTTTTCAAATTCAAAAAACGTAAAATTCAAAAAAAACTAAAAGCATAATGACTTACTTGACTTAATCGGTTGGCTTTCGCCTGACGCGGTCATTCCGCATCTTCACCGAGGTGTGCCGTCCTAGTAGTCAGCCGTGTCTATTTGTCACGGTCCTCAGCCACAATTTGAACACAATCCATCCATTGATCACTATTGCACTTCCTGCGAAGTAAAACATCGCGCCTGAATTGCCTTTCAATGCCGAGTGATTTCAAATCCTCCTTCACCACATCCGTCAAAAACTTTCGCCTACGTCCAGGCGGCCGTTTCCAGACAGGACTTGGAAGCATCCTTAGAGCGTGTTGAACAAGACGATCTGGCGGTCTTCTTAAAATATGCCCCAACAGACGAAGACGACCTTCCGTTGCCGCTTGAGATGGCATTGGGAGATGTTGGCACCTCCCTCGTGTCAAACGTAGATGTAAGGCGTCAATCTCGTTGCAGAGATCTTCGTTGTGGCACATCCGCGGCCAGAATTACCCGAGCAAACGTCTAAACAGCTTCCTCTCCGTGCAACCCAATCTTCCATCTGTGTCTTCGGTGCTGCCCACGTCTCCGATCCGTACATCATGACAGGGCGAATAGCGGATAAGTAGACGCGCAACTTGACTTCCTTCGCGATGGGGGTAGACCACAAACACTTGGTTAGAGAATTGAATGCAGACGTAGCTTTCGCACATCGTTGTTGAATATCCGCTGCATAACTACCATCGTTCTTCAGCAAACAGCCCAAATAACAGAAATCGTCCACCAGTTCGATACGTTGTCCGTCCACACAAACTCCCGTTGAAGGCCTCTGAGAGACCCACATCTGCTTGCATTTGTCCGGACGAAGACGAAGTCCATAGGCTGCGGCATACTTCGAAACGAGGTTCACAATCCTTTGCAGTTTTGCGTTGTTTTCAGCGAATAACACAATGTCATCGGCGTACTCCAGGTCGACAAAGGAGCGTCCTGATGGTGTTAGGATCACGTCCGCAGGAAACTGTTCTGCAACTCTACGCATGATGTCATCAACGGCAAAGTTGAATAGGACAGGTCCTGCTACAGCTCCTTGCCTTACTCCTGTTCTCACCTCGAAAGCTGACGTAAATCCGACAGGCGTACGAACTGCTGCTGTTGTTCCTTTGTTCATGTCCTCGATTAGTCGAACATACTTTTCCGGGACTCCATCGGCTCGCAGAGCGTCGAGCAATCGATCACGATGAGGAGAGTCGAATGTGGCTTCAAAGTCCAAAAAAGCTAGCTGTAATGGCTTCGAATACCGCTGCCACGATTCGATTACTCTTCTCACAACGAACACTTGGTCGATGGTCGATCTTCCAGGTCGAAAACCGGCTTGCTCCTCTCGGTCGTTTCCTCACGATGTTTGATGAGTCGCTCGAGAATGATACGTTCTAAAACCTTGTACATGACACGAAGTAGAGAAATTCCTCTGTAGTTCTTAGGATCCGTGACGGATAGCTTCTTGTGAAGAGGTACGATGATCGCATGTCTCCACGAATCGGGTATCCTTTCGCTCATCCATATGGCACGGATGGTGTTGGTCATTTCACGAATCCCATACGGAGGAAGAGCTTTCAGCATTTCAGCAGTGATGTTGTCATCTCCACCTGCCTTTCCATTCTTCATTTTCCGGACACAATCCAAAACTTCAGACTCAGTCGGCGGTTCCTCACTGACATCGTAATGTGCTCTCTGAACATGCGGCAGCTCTGGTACTGACGGCGCTGGACGATTCAGTAGTGAACTGAAGTAATCCTTCCATAATGGCAGCGTCGCATCACCAACTGCAACTCCATTGGTAGTGTTGAGGACAGCAGAACATCTCTTCATCTTGCCGCTATACTGTCGTAACAACGTGTAGGCTTTCCTCGGATTCTTCTCCTCCCAAGCCTTCTCAAACTCCTTAGCTCTACACGTCCATTCTCGTTCGCGGTCATTTTGAAGCTGCCGACGCAACTTCCTCCTCAGACGCTTCTCCTCCACGAAGTTTCCTGCAGTTCGGAGAGCACAGAGCTCGTTGTAAGCAGACGTCGTTTCCTCTGAGACGTAGGCGAGCTTCCTCCTGGGCTGTACAACCGGGAGTGCCTCTTTCGAAGCGTCCTGGATGCACTTGACGAAAGAGTCCGCGTCGCAAAGTTTCTTCTTAGTCCGTACTCCAATATGAACAGAAACGCGTTGTCGGAATTTCCTTCTGCATTCTTCATCCCTGAAACTTGTCGTATCAATCCTCTGGAGAGGCTTAGCCCCTCGCTTCCTCTTATGAATCCTCGCAGTGAAGTTCAACAGAACTGGACGGTGATCCGAATCGAATGCGACATCCCACACAGCTCTAGATCTTCGAATTTCCTATACTGGAATATTCCTCTTCAGGACATAGTCAAGCTGTAGTTTCAAAGTTGTCATCTTCCGCTTCCGCTGCTCTTCTGGAGATAGCTGGGTTGGTCCCTGCCACGTAAGCTGATGGCGGCGATGATTCCTCTTGAATGTCGATGCAATAATCAGACCACTGCGTTCACACAAATCGACAAGGCGGTAGCCATTGTCCGATGTTTGCTCCACTGGGAAGAACCATTTACCGAGTACTTCGGAATCCTGATCAAGTCCCATCTTCGCGTTTGCGTCGATTCCCACCACAACAGCATGTTGACAAGGTATCCTGGCTAGCAACGTATTGAGTTCCTCGTAGAAGGCATCCTTGCAATTGTCTTCGGCGGTTTTGGTGAGCGCATGAGCACTCACTATCTACAGATTAAATCCTCTGTGATCCAGCAGTCGCAAAAATGCATTCCTACACGACGTTGAGCCGAATTCCTCGATCATACCATTGTAGTCCTTCCTTACAGCTATCGCACAGCCTCCCACTCTCCTATCATCAGCGTCACCACAGTAGATGACGTACTCTCCGATGTTGATGACTGGTCTATCATTGAGGCGAGTTTCCTGCAAAGTAGCAAACGGTGCATGGAAATAGAAGCATAATAATTAATAATAAATAATAATACACACTACCCAAATTTACTCATCGTTACATATGTATTAGCCATTCTGAAAAATGTACGTATTTATTTTTCATGTGCCTTATAAGATTTTATACTCTTTCTCCAGAAATTTCTCTACAGTTGTCTTTGTAAGTTTGCTCAAGATCCGTCCGTCTACCGCAACATTAGGCTATTTAGTAATCACCCTGAATCACGGGGAATGAATTTTTAACAGAGTAATTTTTAAATCCGCATTCCTCCAGGATTGCATTTTCAGTAAAAGAATTTGTGATTCAGGTGCGACTCTATGCTCCAAAAGACGTGATAAAAGGTCAAACGGAATTCGGTCTGAATACGGCTATACGATCGCTGGAATATTTTGAGAAATACTTCAACATATCCTACCCGCTGAACAAAATTGGTGAGCGATTCACTTTATCCATCATCATCCCACACTTGTTGCAGAAAATCAAGAAAGGTCGCCGCAGAAATATGTAACTGTTAGGAAGCATTAGGTTTTTATGGAATCTTCTTGGATTCCAAACAAAGGATGGATGCCGCATTTCATGCTCGCTGTCAACGAGATGTTGAAATGAAACTGGTTGAAAATATGGGGATAGGGGCTCTGTGCACACCGAGGAAGGAGCTGTCCCGATTCTGTTTCCACTAGATACCTATTCACTTGAATAGAGTAGCGCGACGTTTCGAACTGCAAAAACGGGACAACTCCTACCACTGTCCCAAAAACATGAACTCCAGGAGTAAAAAAAGAGAGGACAAGGAATTTTTTCGGAATCATTTTAAACTTGCAGATCTTCTCGCATTGGACGACTTTAGCGAGGGTGCAATGGAAAACTGGGGTCTGATCACTTTCCGAGACTCAACGCTTCTCCACGCCGAAGGCACGGCCAGTGCACTGGCAAAGGAGCAGATAGCACTTGTCATCTGTCATGAAGTCGCACATCAGGTGAAAAATCTTCAGTTTGCTTTTACCCATGACTAACACAACTGACAAATCCAGGCAAAGCCTGCATCACTAAACAACATATGAACCTCTTTCAGTTCCTCAAAAGATATGAAACAGCTTGCGCGCCAGCAGCAAAAGCAGCGTAAACAGGCTGCGCGCCACGACTGTTTCTTTTTTCATTCTACTTGTGCGCGCGGTCGCTTTCGTGAACCGTCTTGCGCGCGATGAGGCTGGAGCTTGCGCAAACCTTGAGGAAATTCTGTTGTTAGAGAAGTTTTCGCGCAGCTACTTGGTGGCGGAAGAGGTTGCGCGCAGCGACCTACTCTGGCAAACGGGGCAGCAGGAAGGAGGGCGCAGGGCAGGTTCACGTTTCGGGCCCCACCCTTGATAGTCGAAAAGGGGTGTGTTTGGGGCGGAGCCTCCGTCCGTGCTCCGTCCGTGCAAAGCAGTACACCCCAGGGAAAACCAGCCACTTCAGTCCGAGGGGAAAGGCAGGTGGCTAGCCTTGCACGGGCGGTGACCGGCCTTGCTAGGGCCGCTCGTCCATCCTGACACTACGCCCTTACTGCCGCAAATTTTCATATTCACCCTTCATCCTACCCTAGTACGCCCTTGCGAGCGATTACTCCAACACCCGTACCGCTCACAAATTGTTTTTTAGCGGTCTCATCCAAGACCAGGCTGTGTTAAAGCGGCCTTTTGAATTTACCGTAAATCCAAAAGCGCTCCATTACAACCTGGATCTTGAGTGAGCCCGCTAAAGAATTCTAGAGCAACACATAATAAAAACTACAAGTATTAACAAATGCAAATTTATTCCTCGGAATTACTTATACAATAAAGGTTTAACGTGTAACCAAAAATACTTTGAAGGCACTTCATAATGATGTAATGTTTGAGATGCGAAAAGAAAACCGTGCTACGGCAAACGCAATCAAGACTATAGACTATGTCAGAACACTACAACAGAAAACATGCATGACGACCACAAGGTTCACAAAGTCTAAAAGAGTTAGTTTCAATATCCATGAAATTGGTTTAGAAGTCTCTTACTGGTTTCGGAATGATGAGCAGATAAAGAGATATGAAACTACGGAATGACACTGAAATAAAAGTGAGATAAATTCAATTCAAAGCATCTTCATCGAGCCGTAGGCAGAGTAACGGGGGCAGAACAAGAAAAACAAAAGTCAAAAGCATATAAAACGCAAAAAAATACAAAAAAACTCTCAGAAAATTTTGGGAAAACTACTTGTGGTGAGCAGTAAGTAACTTGACCGTCTTAAGTTACTTACTCATAGCATAAAAGTCATATCCAGAATGTGGTAAGCAAGTTACTCGAGACCACAATGTGAAAGTTCCCCTCGGGTGAGTTACTCACCACATTGTGTATGTGACTTGTCTGCTATGAGTAAGTAACTTGAGACATTCAAGTTGCTCGCTGAACATCACAACTCACATTCCCAAAATGGTCTGAGCTCGACGTCCGATCGGCAGGACTATAAGCCGGGTTTCCGATGACTCCCCCGACGACAAGGCAAGATGGCGGCACCTCCACATCGTTGATCACACGTTTCTAAAAAAACCATAACGTAGAACAATCTAAAACCAATTACTTGAGAAGTTATTTGAGATAAAACTCACCTTGATTGGGACAAGCGCTCCATCCCTTTCCACGTACAAACGGACATCAGATTTAAAAAGCAGTAATTATCTTTGTCTGACTTCTTACCTAAAACCACTTATCATAATCATGTGAGAGTCTTGCTTGTATGTAACAACTGACCTCCAGTTTTTTTTGTAGCTCCACAAGTAACGGAGAACTTGTGCACGTGGCCTATCCTCCACGATCTCAACATCCAACACCTCTCCAGCCGGCATCAGTCTGCAGGAAAGCATTATGGGAATAGTCGACGACAAGCTCGCAATCACGACAGTTATCAGACATGAGAAATAGGAGTGCGGTGTAACACGATAAAACTCCAGAAGTTACGAAAACGGAGTTTAACATTGAAAAACATTTCTGAACAGTACATGTAAGGTCTGCCCGAATGATAACGTCCGCCCAAGCGGTTGGCGTGCGTGTTGAACGGTCGTCACGTAGCCTTTTTTGGAAGAGACTTGTAGGGGCTGCAAGCAGCTGTTAGGAATATTACCCCTTCTTCGTGTAATATTCGTGCTACTCGATTCACATGTCCAACAAATGCCCTCTCGACTCCCGTTCGATGCGCACGCCGACCGCCTGGGCGGACACTTTCATTCAGACAGACTTTAATTCACAACATTTTTGAAATTCCCTCATTCAGACATTCGCAACATTTTTGAAATGCCGAAATAATTGGCAAAAGATTATGAAATATTCGATGAGTGGGAAATATTTTCAGTAGATCTACGAATCGAACATGACTGGTTTGATTTCCTCTCATTTTTTATCCAATTTCTTGTGTACATTTTTCGCATTGATCCATTTCCACTCCATAAAACAACACCAAACATTTCAAACTCATGTAAAAACGGATGAAGAGATCAACGAGCAGAAAACAGCCAATCAAGAGAGAGATCTCAATTTTTTAGCGGCAAATTATCTTCAAAATGCTCACAAGCTGGGAAAACCAATTCAGGGATTTGAAAAATATTCCATGCCGCAAACGGATTTTTTGAGAGAGACTTTTGAAAATTGTAAACCGTAAATCGTGTGCACGATATAAATGCAACTGATGTCTTTAGTGTGTACACAAGAAAAAATTCAAAAGACACTAAAAAGGCAGGAAACCGTAAGAGAAGTACCGTGAGAGTTCAAAATGACGTAGCCCTGACGTTTTTATAGCGCTTGACTACGGAGGAGATGAAGACAGGCACATATATTTAGAAATCAAGCAAAAATTCATGAAAAATGGAAAAAATAATGAAAAAAGCGGCCTGAAGCCATCTGGTTGAATTCTAACCGATCGATGCTGTCGACGGGTCGATGGCGCGAAGCGGCATTCGAATTCGACTAATAGCAGGCGGGGAGGGTGGAGCGTTTGCGTCAATTCTCGCGCTGCAGGTCAAAGGGCGGACATCTCCAAGCTCGCTCGCTCGCAGCACCAAGGGCGGATATCTGTCCCCGCCCACTCTCCGCCCACTTCCGCGGCTGACCAATCAGAATTTTCACGGCAGCAAGGCCGCCGCTCTAGACTTGCTGCTGAACCTTCGGAGGGGTGGGATTAGAGGCGGACCTAACGCCCTTGCTGCTACCCCGTTTGCCAGAGTAGGAAGCGGAGAACCGTACATGTGCTCTCTTGCCGCTGCATCGATCGATTCACACATCCTGGCTAAACTCACTTCCGATAACATCTCCAATTCCTCAATGCATGCATACAATCACTTTTCTGGGATGCTACATGCAGTATTAGTATAGTTCATATGTCTTCCTTGAAGTGGACGAGAATTCTCTAGGTCATATTCTGAATACTTGTTGTTCACGTTCATGTTTATTACATAAGGTGTACTTATGTATGTGAAGGTAGTCAAATATATAAACGAGTGATGGCAAAGCGAAAAATTCACCAAAACGATAGAACGTAGGCAATAGCTTGTGTAGACTTATGATCCTTCAAACAGACACAACAGAAAAATGTGAAGAAAAAGTAAGAGAAAAAAACAGAAAAAAGTAAAAAAAATATGCAGAAAAAAAAGATCAAAAGACTGGTACGGCAAACTTAATTGTCCGACAGAAACCTGTTTTCAACGCTTACGGAACCAGGCACTTCCGCCTGATTTTTTATACCCGCAGCACATTTTCTTTATTTTGCCGATTCCAAGAAAACCATGTTCTGTCTCTGCTTTCACTGTCTTTGATTTGCAACCACATACCACTAATTGGTTTTTTCGTGTTTCCCAATCACCTCTTGAGTTTCTCGAGTGCATGAAGTAGATCATCGAGCGAAATTATTATGTAGGTTCCATATCTGGCAGTCTTGAAACCTTGGGCGGCATGCATGAGCGCTGCGAAGAAGGTCAGGGAGCCGCTCCGCGCCCCCTGCGCGCAGCGCCGAGCCACGGGTCGGCTCTATACTTGTTCCGGATAGAATAATCGGATGAATATACGACTGTTTCAGTCGGATAAAAAAGTCGACTTTTTATTCGAAAAAAATGCGATATCCGACTACAGTCGAAAAGTCGAATATTCGAAAAAGGGCGATATCCGACTACAGTCGAAAAGTCGAATATTCGAAAAAATGCGATATCCGACTACAGTAGAAAAGTCGAATATTCGAAAAAGGGCGATATTTGACTGCAGTCGAAAAGTCGAATATTCGAAAAAATGCGATATCCGACTACAGTCGAAAATTCGAATATTCGAAAAGGTGTAATATCCGACAACAGTCGAAGAGTCGATTATTCGAAAATGTGCAATATCCGACCATAGTCGAAAAGTCGGATATTCGAAATAAATTTTCATGGAACAAGTATACTGCATAGTATACTTGTTCCAAATCGAATAATCGGATGAATATCCGACTGTTTCAGTCGGATAAAAAAGTCGACTTTTCATTGAAAAGTCGAATATTCGAAAATGTGCAATATCCGACTATAGTCGAAAAGTCGGATATTCGAGCTAAATTTCATCTGGAACAAGTATAGTCGGCTCCGAAGTGCATGGCGTATATTGGTATGTCGCGGAGGTAAATGCACCTACTGCAGCAAACTCTACGCCAAGCGGCATTTTTTTGTTATACCAGTTGCTTTCTGATACTTTTTTGTCATCCCGTACATCTCAGTGATTGAAAGCAAACACGGCTGGGATGACAAAAAATTCGCGCTTAGAGTTTGCAGTAGAAGGTACGTTCACGTCAGTGGAACACTAATATATCGTTAATCACTGGATGAGGGATCGCCGAGACGTTACTTGACGGTAAAAATTGCGCGCGGGAAAACAAAGGGAGAGTGCCTATCAGGCCTGTGCAGAAATCTTTTTCAAGATTTTCGGAAACGGAAGAAAAATGGTTGAAAATCGCCGGAAACGGAAGTGAACTAAGAATCATAGTAAGCTTCAATAATAGGTTTCGTCGCTGCTTATGACTTGCAGGTGTACAATACCGCCACTATCCAAGGGTAAAAAATGGGCGAAATTGGCAAAGTGGGCAACTAATGCGTCTTTCGACCACGCCTCGCCTCAATGTGCTCTGTTCTCAACTTTGAAAAGGCCAAAATGATCACCGTGCCACAATCTATACAACTATATAATGTGAAAAAGAAATTCCTGAAAGTTTAGGTTTCTGGCAAAAGTAAAGATTTGGCATGGCCATTTTTTTCGAAAAATTAGAAATATACTCAGTTAAAAGGGGAAGGTGAAGAAAAAAGAAAAAAGTTTTGAAATATTCCTGAGAACGATTTGGCGTAGAATACATCGATTTTTGGGAAATGTAGTGAAATAGTTGAAAGTATTATTTGGCAGTCGAGTTTGAACCAACTATTTATAAGAGTTGTGTAAAATGAGAGATCGCATTGTATAAGCTTATCCGTAAAACATATCAAAGCAAAATCACGCGTGATATGGAACAAACATTTGATTTCACTTTACTTAATACGTGAAGACCGCGGCATTCCAGCTCCCGAACGAGCGTTTACTGCTAGCCATAGCACGCGTGATTTTGCTTCGATATGTTCTACGGATAAGCTTATACAATGCGATCTCTCATTTTGCACAACTCTTATAAATAGTTGGTTCAAACTCGACAGCCAAATCATACTTCCAACTATTTCACTACATTTCCCAAAAATCGAATTATTCTACGCCAAATCGTTCTCAGGAATATTTCAAAACTTTTTTCTTTTTTCTTTACCTTCCCCTTTTACCTGAGTATGGTTTATGCCTGGTGGTGTTAATTCAAAGCAAACCCACTGATGCCCTGCCCCCCCCCTTCTATAACGTCCTGCACGCTCCCATTGATCTCCTGCACACTTTCTACGGCGTTCTGTGCACACCCATTTGGGTCACAAGCACGCTCATGCCGATCATTTTTTTCCGCAGAGCTACCGCAACCCTCCTTCGAATTTTTCCAAGTGTCAGCTTGGAAAAATGCACATCGTAGTAGCCACCAATCATGTTTGCACAATTTCCACCTCCTTAGCCGCTTTCCAGTGGCTTCTCGAAGAGAGCGGTTTGTCAATGAATGCATACCGCTCCTATGCCCTTTTATACCCCGCATGTTATGAGCGTGTGTTATTGTTCGTTATCATTCGTTATTTTGTTCAAGAATGGTTACGGCAGCCCTGCGGAAAAAATGATCGGCATGAGCGTGCTTGTATTTGGGTCCCGCAAACTTTCTACGGCCTCCGGCGCATCCCACTTGGGTCCCACACACGTTCTACGGCGTACTGCGCACACCCATTTGGGTCCCGCACACTTTCTACGGCGTCCGACGCACTGTTATTTGGGTCCCACACACTTTCTACGACGTTCTGCGCACACCCGTTCGGGTCCCGCACGCTTTCTACGGCGTCCTGCGAACTCTCATTTGGGTCCCACACACTTTCTACGGCGTCCTGCGCACCCTCATTTGGGTCCCGCACACTTTCTACGGCGTCCGGCGCACTGTTATTTGGGTCCCACACACTTTCTGAGGCGTCCGGCGCACTGTTATTTGGGTCCCACACACTTTCTACGGCGTCCTGCGCTTTCTCATTTGGGTCCCATACACTTTCTACGGCGTCCTGCGCACTCTCATTTGGGTCCCGCACACTTTCTACGGCGTCCGGCGCACTGTTATTTGGGTCCCACACACTTTCTACGGCGTTTTGCGCGCTCGTTTGGGTCCCGCACACTTTCTACGTCGTCCGGCGCACTGTTATTTGGGTCCCACACACTTTCTACGACGTCCTGCGCACTCTCATTTGGGTCCCACACAGTTTTTACGGCGTCCGGCGCACTGTTATTTGAGTCCCACACACTTTATACGGCGTTCTGCGCACTCTCATGTGGGTCCCGCACACTTTCTACGGCGTCCTGCGCACACCCATTTGGGTCCCGCACACTTTCTACGGCGTTCTGTGGCCCACTTCTGATTCACAACGTGCGGCGTTTCAAAAAGTACTTCCGAGATCCCGCCGTATTGATTGAAGCGTTGCCCCGTCTCAGGGCGCGTTCAATCCTGAGCAAAAGCCTATCAGTAACGGTGTTTATTTCATTAGTTCATTTTTACGGATGAGTAAACGTCGGATGGTTTATAATAACATGTTTACGTGTTTTTGTCTTTCCTGACCCTCAATTTTGAGGTTCCACAAAAATTGAGCTATCAACTTCAAATTTTGACAGGAGCTAGTTGCAATCATAAACAACTTTCTGGCCAAAAATGAGCTTTCTAGCTCAACGTTAAGTGTTCCAACAAGATCGTGTACGCCAAGTGAAAAAAAAAGGAGATGAACCCATTTTTCGACCAAAATGACGTGGTTTTGACAATTTTTCTCGAATCTCAGGTAACCATTCCGTACCAATTTTGAATAGTTATTCAGCCTCCTAAAGTGTATTAAATGCAAAAAGAACGGTCTTCCTACGTTTACTCTGGACCCTGATACTGAGATCCGGGGGTTGCGCGATGGCGAATCAAAGCCAAATCTGGGGAGCGCTTTGCACTCACCACAATTCATTTGTGTAACCGCTTTTTAAGGTGGAGTTGGTTATCACTATGATAAGGATTTCAAAAGAAAATGAACAAGTTCGGCGAAAAACAACTGTACTCGATCTCTAGCCCTGTAAAAATGAAAATGCATTTCACCTTGGAGAATAATGTTCATCCGGGATCAGGGCTGGGCACACGTCCCGGCATGGCGATTCTGAATATGCACCCCCCTTAGCTCGGTAACTTTTAGGCACCCCCCTATGGAAAATCTAAATCGGCTATTTTCCAAAAAAGTTGAGCACAACAGCCATGATTTTGACTTCCTGATTTCGATAAACAAGAATTTAAAAAAAGCACTGACTAGAGAAAATTTCGAAAATGTCAACAAAAAAGGTAGTGTAATTTCTAAACTTTAAAACAATCCCATGGAGAAAATTTGTTAGCAAGACGGTAAGTTATTACAAAAGATAAAAAATTTCATTACAAAACAATTGAACAATTACAAACAACAGAACTACTACTATTGCGATAATTAATGTTTCCTGTCGAATGTTTTCATAAACCTATGAAGGATTAGTTAATCTGTGCTTGGTTGTTCTGATGTGGAAATCGGAATTATTTTGTGTTGTGGAACAAGGTTAGGATTCATGTGATGCGTAGGGAGTGGGAAACCCGAGTTTTACCCTCCTAGAATGCCGCAATCCCTTAAAAAATCGGCTTGCCGTGCGATACGGTGTTTGTACGCAGCTACACAGCGCACACGGAAGTGGACGCGCACGCAATATTAATAAAAAAATGTATTTTATTACAGAAGGGGGGGGGAGAAAAGGATTGAAACTGAAGGAAATGGAAGATGGTAAAGGTAGTCTATTCTGGATGTACCCACTTTAGAAATTTAATGTAAATAAACAAAGGTAGAGCGGGTGTAAATATTTAGCCGTGACAAGGTTCATTCAAACGAACCTAGTTGATCGAATTTAGCATTATAAATAGATCAAAGGATATTGTGAGAAAGTAGAGAATCCGGCAAACATTTTAGTTTCTTTACGATCGATTTTTAATGTGATTTAAGGACCTTAAATCTCGTCCCGGTTTTACCCCGAAAACCGGGACAAAACCGGGACGAGTTTTAAGGACCTTAAGTCACATTGAATGTCAAACCTATTGCTACTGAAATGTTTGCCCGATTCTCCTCTTTCTCTCAATGCTCTTAGTTCTATGTTTATTGGTGTTTTTAATCAACTGGGTCCATTTGAATGAACCTTATCAAGTCCAAAAAATTCACTCCGCTCCAACATAGTTTGTTTACATTAAATTTCTATAGTGGATACATTGAAAGTATCCTATTTCTGCCTTCTTCCATTTACTCTAGTTTCAATCATTTTCTCCGCCCCGTTCTGTAATAAAATACATTTTTTATTTAATATTGTGTGCGCGTCTACTCCAGTGCGCGCTGTGCAGCTGCGGACAAACACCGCATCGCACGGCAAGAGAGATAACGGCATTCAAGGTGGATAAAACTCTGGTTTTTATGTACAGGGTACTTCTCAATGAGGATGACACGGTCATTCGCTTCTTTCATAGGAACTTGCAGTCTTTAAAGTTGGCTCTCTTCATAAGTCACATTCTCATGAATTAAAATCTATTGACTGGTTGTGATTCTGACTGTGCTATCTGTACTTTCAAACTGTCGAAATAAAGCCTAGCCTGTTCGGATGACTCTGGGCGGAGTGAGCAGCGGAGCGGTTGGTCATGGCAAAATACATGTAACAGTGATAAGGAGATTTTGACATGATAAGCCCGATAAGCCTTGCATCGACCGGCTCAAAATGAGCGCCGTAGGCTATACATCATTTAGCTAATTTTTTTTTAATTTGAACGATAGCTTTCCTGGGCGCTGTCTTTGTATCTTTGCCTCCAATCGGTAGCCACCCGCGTAATCAGTGAACGTTGAACCAAAGCAACAAGTCCTTACTTGCTACAAGATAACAGAAGGGTGTTTATTCCTTCATCAAAACAAACTTCGACAGCAACCATGAATTATTGCGAACACAACCTGCATCTCTATCTATAATTTGAATTCTTCAAGTGTTCGCCTCGGCAACTCAGAAGAATAGTGTGTATTTTTTCCTGATATTCGACAGAACATGCACTTCGTTCTTTTTTTGGTGTTCGGTTTAGGCACCCCCCTTTGCCCTCTCTGCAACGTCCAATATGCACCCCCCTAAGGTTAACCGGGACGCGTGCCCAGCCCTGTCCGGGATTTCGCGGAATATTTTCACATGATTGACTGGAGGACTACATCCTGTACATTTCGGCGTTTTCAAAATTCAAGATGGAGCCCTTTGAAGCGAGTTGCGGTTGAAAGGCGCTTTAGTTGCCCACTTTGGTGTTTTCGCTCGTTTTTTACCCTTGGATAGCAGCGGTATTGGACTTCGATAGCTCATGATCTCAATCTATTAGCTCGCTCACCAGTGGGGGCGCCTTCTAAAACAGCTAGCGAACCGAGGACAAATAGATTTGCAGCATGAAATGAAGACGTGCTGCTGCTGCAGGTCCTTCTATTGAGCTGCAAATATGTCTGCTCGAGCAACTCCACCTCTAGTGTGTTGCTAATCTCTCTAATGTCGAGTTCTTTACTTCGATTAATTTTTCCAGCGCGGTCAATATTCTAAGACAGCTGCGGGTGCATATGACCCCCCAACCTTGTTGAGAGAGTAGTCCGTTCGAGGCCGATACCAGAAGAGGATCTCGAGTCCACAACTCTGTGAATATCAATTTTGGACGCTGAGACGATCGTCCCCGCTGCGCATCACGAGAAAAGCTCTCTTGTTGTCAACCGTGGCGAGATTTATGATTTTGTTGCGTACCTTGGCGAGGTTGGCATCCTTGCTGCGGGCCATTACAAAGATCGCATCAAGTCCCGGTTGGAAAGGTGGTGGCTCAAAGACTGTCCGTTTGCATAACAAGCTGCTGTTAATGAGGGCTTGCACTCGGATGGCCGAGACATCGAGTTCAACCCCTCGTCAATAGCAGCAGGTGCTGCTAATTGCAAGTGGTCGAAACCCAGTATGAGTTAGCAGTGCATGCTGCTGATTACGAGGATTTCAACTCGACGTGGGCCTTTCCGTGCAAATTCTGAGGCGCTGAAGTGTAACACTGCGAGGGCGTGAGTATCTAGAGAGACAAAGTGGAAAAAGTTTCTGCCTCCTCTTACATCACTCTATCGGCGGAGTCGATTGTAACAGTATTGTACTGATGCATAAAAGATTACTGCTCAGCCAGTAGTTCGGTGGTTCGAGAAAAATGTGATAAGAAGTGGGGAAGTCAAACTGTGATGATTTTCAACTGAGATGAGGCTGTTAAGCGTGGAGGTAACATCACTCACTGATTCGTGCAACAGTACCCACAGCAGGGGTGTGCGTAAATGAAATTTCAAATTTCGTAAATCGTAAAACGTAATTACGACAAAACCACCGTAAATCGTAAACCGTAAATCGTAAACAGCAATCAATCACAATAACCACTAAAAATATGATTAATGTGGTGAAACATTAAGTTGCGTTCAGTATTTGACAGCTAACCATGTTTAAGGTGTATGGTACACTTTGTCGCTGTCATAACCGACAGGCATGACATCTAACACAAATCGCGCGGGACCTGCATCGGAGCAGCGGCATCGGTTGTCGTAGGGACAATTATGGCGCGTCAGCCGCAGCGACGTGTCACGGAGGGCTGACATACTTCAAATGCGCCGAAGCCTGTCGCTGTGCAGCGCACTGTGAATGCGACAGGTTTAAAGGGCGGGAGCTCCGCGACAGCCGGTCGCTGACGCTGTGCAGAGCGACGCGACCGTGTCTCGTGAAAGTATACCACACCCTTGATGGGATCGTCTTACCCGTATTTCTCTGCTTTGCTTTATCACTCATTCCACAACTCCTTCCCAGATCTTGAGAAATCCGCAAGTCCGATTCAGCTGTCCGCGGGCAACAGAGACACAATTATACTCGTAATGCCTCTACTGAAACGCTAACACCGTTGTAAGCGTTAAGCCAAAATCACCGTATCTAAGCGATTCTCAACAGCCAAATTTGAGAACTCCCCTCATTTGCTAGTGGAACCGCAACACCGATTATACATACTCAGACATTGGGAGCAGCGGACCGCCGGCGAAAATTTGCCAGTTGCTCAACAGCTGGAGGATAGCTGGCATTTAGCTTGCCAATGGCAATCACGAGGTCAACAGTTGGCATGTACCCGGCATGTCATTTAATGCTAGCGACGGACGGCTGGCGAATATTTGCCAGTTGCGTACCAGCTGGGTGATAACAGGCATTCAGCTGGCGATTGGCAATCACGAGGCCGACGGTTGGCTCATCCTTGCCATCTCAATTAAAGCTAGCGGCGGACCGCTGGCGAAAATGTGCCAGCTGCCTGAAAGCTGCGTGATAAATTGCATTCAGCTGGCAAGGGCAATCCGAAATCCGAAATTACCGAGGGCATAAAACGCAGTTATCCAACAATCGGCTTTCGGCGGGCGCATAACCGCCCAGCGGCCTTACGGGCCATTACCCGGCCACTGCCCCACCGTCGACTGCCTCCCCCGCGCTGCGCGCCCGCACGCGCGTCGGAAGCTGCCGGGCTTTGGCCCCCTCGCGACGAGTTTTGGCCGCCGCGCGATGTTTCGGACGCCCCGCGGCGGCCGAAACTCGTCGCGCGGCGGCCAAAACTCGTCTGCTTCCGACGCACGTGCGGTCGCGCAGCGCGTGGTACGCAGTCGACGGTGAGACATTGGCCGTTTTATGGTCTGTAGCTTGGCACTGAGTCGTCACACAGCTGGCACTCGAGAGAGCACGTTTTAACATGTCATAGCTTGATCTCTGATTTCATCGATAAGCTCAGCTTGTATATAAGGCGATTCAGTCCAATGAGTGTTCATTCGGCACTTCGATGCCGGCCCTGAAAGGTGACCTGAAGTCACTCTACAGAGGCTAGCATATTTTTGGCAGCTGAGGGGCAAGTCCCCACTGCTAGGGGGGGAAGGTGGGGTGGGTCCCCCATCGCAGACCGTTGCGTAGGCGATCTCCTACGCAACATCTGCGGTGAGGAACCCACCTCGACTCATCGGTCTGCCAAGAAACTGGCGGACCCCTGGCGAATGATTGCTCAACAGCTGGCTGCCAGATATTAGCCAAGAGACTGCCAGCGGTCGGTCAACGTCCTGACGGACCGCTGGCATGGTTTCGGCGGACCGCCGACTAATGACTGTCCGACATCGGTAACGGTTTTTGCTCGCCAAGCAAATGCCGGCGGTCCGCCAATCCCAATGTCTGAGTACATTCGGTAGGGATCGCACTCATATGCTGTACATTTGGTACTTCGAGTTCCCTACTGAAGGTTGGCTCAAACTCGGTGCACGTACGTTAACAAATATGGCACCGAGCTTGCGCCAACCTTCAATAGAGATCGCAAAGTATCAGTCCGATCCGTACCAACTCTATATTATCTAGAGCACAGTATCGCTCACCCAGCACAGGTTATTTTTTCGTATATCCACTAAACCAGTTGCAGAATCGTATGGTGACGACACGTTAGATTCTCAGAGGAAACGTGAGCAAAAAAACGCTTTCTAATTGTTGGCGCTTTGTGTAGTTTAGTCCCCATAGTTTAGTAAAGCATGTAGCCAACGCGCCCCACCAAACGCTCGCATTAGAGAGATATAATGGTTTCAGAAAAAGGGCGATGATGAGCGTTTAAACTAGCACTCACGCCTTTTCTGAGTGTCCGTTTGCTTCGGATGAAGAGAAATCAAATAAAGGAAACGGTTTTTAGCTTCAAACTTTTGGGATAAAAAACGAATCCTCGTGGTGATTTTCGTGAACTCTGAGTAGCCGTGATCTACTCAAAAGGCGGGCTAATGTAAGAGCACTATTTGAAGCAATTTTCTGATTGATTAGACTGCTTCGCTCGATGTTTTGACCCTTATCTAGTTATGCGAATCAGGAAAGTTGATCTTCATGAAAAACTTGAAAACGAAGTTCCTCGTGAAGAGCGATTTCAGATTACATTGCGTCGTAGGCGGCAGCTATTGAGACGTGCGCGGCGAGCAACGCGGATCTGTTAGCTAGCGCCTACAACTCCGACCATGTGTCCCGCGTTATAATGATAGAATCACCTTAAAGAATTGTAAAGGGATCGTGTTGTAGTAACACGCCTGGGTTGGCTCCATCTCCTGATCAAAAACATTAGTATACGCAAAGTGGGATCAGAGCAGGTCAATTGGAGATGTCTTGTGATTTACTTCCATTGCATGTGTTTTTATTTACGAAAAATTACGATTTACGGTCCAAAATGTCGTAAATCGTAAACGGTAATTACGAGACCAAAGAACACCGTAAATCGTAAAATCGTAAATCGTAAACCGTAATTACGCACACCCCTGAGGTGGGGGACCGCAAGCTATGGGCCGGCTGGAAGGAGCGGGACGCCGATCATAGCGATCAGGATTCGACTTAAACTCTGATGATCGCAGAGGGACCAAGGCTTTGGACGCTTGGGAGGCGTGACCGTTCACCTTGTAGCGATACATATTCTCTTCCGTTTGCGAGAAAAACCTGGAAACGGAAGCGGAACGGAACAGTCCAGAAGGACGCGGAGCGGCTTCCTGACCTTCTTCGCAGCGTTCATGCATGCCGCCCCAGGGCATGTTTCGAAAGTACTTGAGATCTTTTGCCGTACAGGTTTGATATTTGGTTGAAATGGTTTATTGGCATGACGTTTTGAGCAAAGCGCGTTCATCAAAGGCCTGAAAGTGTTTCTAACATTAGCCACTTGTGGGTTACTCGATTAAACGCTCCTCTTTTCCTACACTAATCACGGCAAGGCCATATTATGTAGGCCAAATTGTTCGAAGAGCACTCCTAAAGAACACGACGGTCTCATTCTCCAGATGAATTAAAGAAGTGGACAGATAAACTGCTTCTCGATTTACTGCTATGCTGGTGTAAAAGACATTGCACTATTTTCAACAATTTTTACTCGCTCTTCTGACTTTTTTGGCTAGGTATGGTACACATAGCATTCTAGAACGCTTCCTTCCTTAATCTGAGGCCCTTTTTGCTTTCAGTTCAACTCGTTCTTGCTCAAGCTTTGAATAGAAATTCAGTGTGTGGTCTCAGAGCTGATTGATTATACGTCTTTACTGGTCTTCTATCTAATAGTAAGCCTGGGATATGTCACCGCTGATCCAAACTTGTGTCATCTAGTTTATTAGGAGGTGACCAAAGTCGTGTGCGGGCTATAAAACGGCTAAATTCATATGGTTCCTACGCGTGCTGGTGTGGAGCGGAGGTTAGAGACAGTGAGAGAGCGGAGGGCAGACGGAGGCGTTGCCGGAAAACGGAACAAGAAAAAAAAACTGCTGAAAAAACAATTGTTTCTGTATCAATCTAGTATTCCTGAATGGACCCATTTATCCTCTATTTCGGAGTGAAAATTAATTCTGTTTTTCTCGTGCCTCAGCGCGGGTATGCTGCGTCTCCCTTTTTCTACACTTTCTCGTTGTCTCTCGCCTCGATACTCCCAAGCTCGCGGAGGAAGAGAGTGAATTCGGCTCCGAAATAGAGTATACGTAAAGTTCACGGCATCGGAAAAAGGCGGTTGTGCGGTTGCGTAATTCTATTAAGCATACTATCGGTTGCACCTTAATCGACCAGCGGCAAATTTGTGATTTTTTCCTAAATTGCAAAGAAAAGTTCATGTATCCTCTGTTTCATCGCGTGCTCTTGCGCGCGTGTGCTACGTCTCTTTCTCTCCCACAATTTCTTGCTGTCTCTCCCCTCGCTCCACACAAGCTCGCGAATGAAAAGTGTAGGTTTGGCTCCGAAACAGACGATACCTATGGTTAACACTTTGGAAATATTGATAATGTTTGTGTGTTTTGGAAAACTCACCTTTTTCACCGCTCCCGATGTTTTCTCTTCAAAATTCAGAACAAAATTACAACTTTGCGCCATACAAGGGAAGTGTTGGGAGCGGTAAACGCATTTGCAAAAACGGATTGTATGGTTAGCGTCTCATGGGCATCCATAGTAAAACTGCTAACTATGCCGCCTCGAGCTGCTGGTTCAAAAAAAGTTACAAGCCCTAAACGGTCATTTTTTGAACTTTTCTTACCTTCCAGAACGCTCAGTGATGTTTCTAAAATCTGGAAAAGGGCCTCATAATTGTGTTCAGAGCCGAGAATATTCCTCTTGACAGGGGAGTGATAGCGTTTTACACTTTTACGGATATATGGTTAACATGTTTTACGGATAGTTGGTTGAGGGTTCACTTTCATTAAGGGGGGCTCTAAAAGCATTAACAAAAATGTTCTAGATGGCAATGAAAATTCTCCAGGGGTGTTGTTAAGTGTGCTGATCACGGATCTTAGGTTTATTTGTTGATTTCCGGAGTTTTCGATTTAATTTGTTCGAAGCTTCTCATTGGGGGAAAACTCGAGGGCAAGATGCGACTTTGGACGATTCCCAGAATGCTACGATAGACATAGCTCAAAAAGTCTCTCTAGAGGAAATTCTGAGCGCTTAACACAAATTTGATGCCCGCTTATCGGTTTTTCGCAGAATACGGTAGATTACGTTGGGTATACGGTAGTTTCGTCAAATCCTCCTGGTTCACTCAAAAATTCTATGCGAGTTCTATTCGGGGGTACTGAATAGGAAGTCAGCGAACAATGAGCAGGTAAAGGGGTTACGAATTTTGAGCCATGTATGCATGCATTGAGGAACCTGGGAGAAAATCGTCGTGGAATCAAAGGCAGTGTCCACGATAAGTTTCGTCCTCGGTTTTTGGCCGGAAATCGAAAGTTCAGGGTCTCATTGAAGCACTGGGGTCGAAAGAACGAACGAAAACGAGACCGAAAGAGCTCCATACGGCTCCAAAGTCCGCTCGCGCTAGCCCTTCCGCTCGCGGTCGAGTTTTCCGTGGAACAGTTTGGCCCGCATCTACATTAGCATTGGAGCGCGAGCGCGGCTAAGTTTTAGCATTGCGGCACATTTGCACACGCTGTCTACTTCAGGCCCATGCCCGCGCAACTGACCCACCGCTGAAATGTGGCTTTCAAGAAGAAGAGCTAATTTTGTATGATTCGCAGCGTTTATCATGATTCTTTCTTTGCTGATGAAACAGTTAGACTCTAAACCTTCGTTTTCTGGGGGAAACTCGAAAACAATTTTTATCGTGGACACTGCCTTTAAGGCTGAAGTTAAATAATATGTGAATGAAATGCAGGGATGGAGCAGGAACACGGAAGGAGTAGAAAGGGTAAGAGGGTATAATACGCCTGACAGCCTCGCTTGCGCCCACAGGGGCCTATTGAGCACTTAGCCTGCATTAGGACTCAGGACGTCCATCTATTTCGTACAGGCGATAAAGCGGCCAATGTCTCACCGTCGACTGCGTCCCACGCGCTGCGCGCCCGCACGTGCGCCGGAAGCAGACGAGTTTTGCCCGCCGCGCGACGAGTTTCGGCCGCCGCGAGGAGGCCGAAACGTCGCGCGGCGCCCAAAACTCGTCGCGCGGCGGTTGCAAACTCCGTCTGCTTCCGACGCGCGTGCGGTCGCGCAGCGCGTGGTACGCAGTCGACGGTGAGACATTGGCCGTTTTATGGCCTGTACTTTATGTAATGGCCATCACTATATTACAGGTTGCGCGCCACTACCGAATAAGCTTGCGCGCCACAAAGTGACAAGCTCGTTGAAGCCAATCAGCTTGCAAGAGACGAAGTGGCGCGCAAGCTGTTTGAAATCTTCTGAGTCATCGCCAAGAGCGATATGCTTCCCTCTGTCGCAGTAATAGCCTGTTATTGCAGTGGTTCGGAAATTTGGTGACGATGGATTGGTGGAACGACCTGTGGCTGAACGAAGGATTTGCCAATTATATGGAGTATCGATGTGTCGATCGATTGTTTCCTGATTGGAATATAGTAAGCGAAAATTAGCCATACAGCTAGCACCTAAGTTTTGATCTATGGGTCGTCTCCTAATTTGTAACATTTTGAGAGCTGAAAAATTGGAATTCATATGCATAATAATCTCGACGCTACCCTTCACTTCGACAATGATCGGTTAAAAAAGGAGATATTCCTTGTGAGATATCGTATTTCTTCTATCACACATGGCGCGCGCGATGCTGTTCCTCCGTCCGTCATCCACTCTCTCGCTGTCTTTAACCTCCGCTCCGCACCAGCGTGGAAGCCATGAGAGATTTGCTATTTCTAGAACCTGCAGAGCACTGAAATATGGAAATCAAGTTTCGAAATTCGCGAAGTCGTGAGCTTTATTATATGCTGAAAATGCAGTTTTTGCCCATTTTCGCAAGGTTAGCTGAACATATGTGAATAATAATCAAGGAACGACTCGACGGTAGTAATCTAAGGGAACTTGAAATCGAAATTGATCGTAAACGCTTCCTCTGAAGACGACGGAGGCGAAAAAAACTACCTTTTTCCGGGACCTCCTAAACTTGCAGCAGCGACCGTTTATCCCATCGTTAGTGGCACTAAATACGATGGAAGTTGGCAAGTTGAAACTTGTTGAAATTCATAGAGCATTCCCACCAGGGGTGTGCGGCAAAGGAATTTCAAATTTCGGCAAACGGCAACGGCAAACCCCAAAAAATGGCCGGAAAACGGCAAAACGGCAAAATCTGCTGTGTGCTATAATACACCAACATTTGCTTAGTCATGTGGTACTCCATGCAATATCTGCCAGTTACTATGTGCCTGGCGTTTCACTAGCCTTTACAGAAATGGGAAATCCCATGTATCGAAGCTACTTGAAAGCCACAGGTGATCAGAAACCGCCAGTAGCGCTGTTCTTTATATGATCTGTATAGGAGTCGCTACCAAGTTCAAAAAAAAACCTTAGCCTATCCCTCGCCGGAGATGCTTCTGTTGATTCCCTTCCTCATAATCAAAGTCTCCGTTCAAATCACGGCTAGAAATCCAAAGGTTGGGCGTCTTTTTGAGAAGTGCAAAATGTGATTGACCCGCAAAGGATTCACATACTTTGAAAAAGGCTTGCGGTCAGCGCGACCCAGCCTAGTCAATCCGGTGGCGGGCAGCAACCTCAAGATTTTCATTTCGCTCACTTCAAACTACTATTGAATGGTTTCCTTTGTGAGGCTACAGGAGTGGAACGAGACTAGTCTAGCTGGATGCAGTGCTCACGATAAAAGCAGGCTTTGAATTTCCATTGAAAATCTAGGGCTCCGAGAGGCACCTTGATCGAACACACAGAAAGAGAGCACTTAGTGAGAGTTTGACGGGTACAACGCGCGCGAAACAAAGCCGCTGCGCTCACGTCTGGAACGCCGCGCGCAGTGCGTTTAGTCAGCCGGACTGCTATTGGGCCCTTTCCTTTCCGTGTATTCGGCCTACAAGCCGGAACGAGGCCAATTACAACAACAATATCGGCTAACTAAAAGCGAGCAATAAATCGCTCTACACGGTCCCAAGCTTGAATGTGGTGCGCTCGCCCCACCCATTTCCCCTGTAGCTACCGAGGAAGTAGGTGCGGGGGGGGGGGGCACACTATGTACAAGTTTCGGGGCCGTATACTGCCAGTGGTTGCTCGTTTTAAGACGGTTTTCAGCATTGTAATTGCAATGAACTTTGGATCTTTCGATGTCTGATGAAACAGTAAGTGCGGTTTCAATCGTTGCCTTTTAGGATTTTTCATTTTTTGTTCTTTACACCATTTCTTAACAAACTAAGCTCTGCTATCGAGTCAACCCTTCGTCTCAGTTGATGATCTCGAAATTGAAAATATGATTGAACACCGCCTCTGATATCCGCTGTGAACATTGGTAATATCGATGCTTCCCTGAGCTTCATAGTTTTGTGAAGAGCTGTGAACATTGTTCAATTTCGAAAAAGCCGGGCAAAGCATTAGCGGAATTGATCAATTTCCTCTCACAATTATGAGAAAACCTAAACAGGCAGCAGCGACAGTTTATCGATATTTGTTTTATCAAACTGTTTAACCAGTGAATGTTCTTTACGAGTTTCATCATGTCTCAATGTGCAAACTTCCTGAGTATTCAGTGCGATAAATGATGTGGATAAACGGTAACTGCTGCCTGTTTAGGGTACCCCCACTATTATTATCACCCCACTAACCGACGACAAGCGGTTACACGAGTTCTCAACGGGTTCATATGTTTGAAAAACGCTGCTCCTACGCTACAACTTTGATACCAATTGGTTTGAAATCTCGGAGCTTGCAGGAATCGGTAAGCTTCTGGAAAAAGGCTTTCTTTGCAATTTTGGCATTTCTGAGGTGCCAAGAGTTTGATGATTGAGAAAAGACACTATGAGGCTCCCAAACAGCTTAGAACTTGAACGAGCTTCTCTGGTTACCTCGTCAAGATTTTTTCATCAGTCTATCTTCATTCATTGTGACTTGGGCGAGAATTAAAGAAAATTAAGGAGACTTGTTTCTTTTAATAATAGAACCCACATGAATTGAAACATACATGAATTCGTTCTGTTGGAGAAAAAATTGGCTTTAATTTGGGGTTTGGTTGTCATAGTACTGAGCTGGGGTGTGTATACAAGTCTGTTGGTACCTGCTCGTTGGTGCCCCTGCTTCTACTGAACCCAGCAGACGTTTGAGTGTACACAGGGAACGTTCGAGCGATGTAGCGTGCACAACTATATCGCGAAAGTATCCCGCACATTGCATAAAGGTGTCGCCGTCCGGCACACCAAGGCCTCTGGTCCATAACACCTTAGGATCCGTACCTAGGGAGTTCAAGGAGTCTTTGGCCACAAGCCACAATTTCGCCACCCTGAACTGTCGATCGCTGTCGAGTGATATCCGAAAAACTGCGCTGTCCAGGCTTCTGAGCTATTTCCATGCACCGTCTGCTGCTTTGCAGGAAACCCGCCTCAAGGATAGACCCGTCATCAGCGTCGGAGAGTACACCATCTACTGCGGTAACGCTGACGATGGGAGAGTGGGAGGCTGTGCGATAGCTGTAAAGAAGGACTACAATGGTATGATCGAGGAATTCGGCTCAACGTCGCGTAGGAATGCATTTTTGCGACTGCGGGATCACAGAGGATATAATCTGTGGATAGTGAGTGCTCATGCGCCCACCGAAACCACCGAAGACAATTCCAAGGATGCCTTCTACGAGGAACTCAATACGTTGCTAGCCAGGATACCTTATCAACATGCTGTTGTCGTGGGAATCGACGCAAACGCGAAGATTGGACTTGATCAGGAATCCGAAGTACTCGGTAAATGGTTCTTCCCAGTGGAGCAAACATCGGACAATGGCTACCGCCTTGTCGATTTGTGTGAACGCAGTGGTCTGATTATTGCATCGACATTCAAGAGGAATCATCGCCGCCATCAGCTTACGTGGCAGGGGCCAACCCAGCTATCTCCAGAAAAGCAGCGGAAGCGGAAGATGACAACTTTGAAACTACAGCTCGACTATGTTCTGACGAGGAATATTCCAGTTTTGGACATTCGAAGAGCTAGAGCTGTGTGGGATGTCGCATTCGATTCGGATCACCGTCCAGTTCTGTTGAACTTCACTGCGAGGATTCATAAGAGGAAGCGAGGGGCTAAGCCTCTCCAGAGGATTGATACGACAAGTCTCAGGGATGAAGAATGCAGAAGGAAATTCCGACAATGCGTTTCTGTTCATATTGGAGTACGGACTAAGAAGAAACTTTACGACGCGGACTCTTTCGTCAAGTGCATCCAGGACGCTTCGAAAGAGGCACTCCCGGTTGTACAGCCTAAGAAGAAGTTTGCCTACGTCTCAGAGGAAACAACATCTACTTACAACAGAGTATGTGCTCTCCGAACTGCAGGAAACTTCGTGGAGGAGAAGCGTCTCAGGAGGAAGTTGCGTCAGCAGCTTCAAAATGACCGCGAACGAGAATGGACGTGTAGAGCTAAGGAGTTTGAGAAGGCTTGGGAGGAGAAGAATCTGAGGAAAGCCAACACGTTGTTACGACAGTATAGCGGCAAGATGAAGAGATGTTCTGCTGTCCTCAACACTACCAATGAAGTTGCAGTTGGTCATGCGACGCTGCCATTATGGAAGGATTGCTTCAGTTCACTACTGAATCGTCCAGCGCCTTCAGTACCTGAGCTCCCGCATGTTCAGAGAGCACATTACGATGTCAGTGAGGAACCGCCGACTGTGGCTGAAGTTTCGAACTGTGTCCGGAAAATGAAGAATGGAAAGGCAGGTGGAGATGACATCATCACTGCTGAAATGCTGAAAGCTCTTCCTCCGTCTGGGATTCGTGAAATGACCAACACCATCCGTGCCATATGGATGAGCGAAAGGATACCCGATTCGTGGAGACATGCGATCATCGTACCTCTTCACAAAAAGCTCTCCGTCACGGATCCTAAGAACTACAGAGGAATCTCTCTACTTCGTGTCATGTACAAGGTTTTAGAACGTATCATTCTCGAGCGACTCATCAAACATCGTGAGGAAACGACCAGAGATGAGCAAGCCGGTTTTCGACCTGGAAGATCGACCATCGACCAAGTGTTCGTTGTGAGAAGAGTAATCGAATCTTGGCAGCGGTATTCTAAGCCATTACAGCTTGCTTTTTTGGACTTTGAAGCCGCATTCGACTCTCCTCATCGTGATCGATTGCTCAACGCTCTGCGAGCCGATGGAGTCCCGGAAAAGTATGTTCGACTAACCGAGGACATGAACAAAGGAACAACAGCAGCAGTTCGTACGCCTGTCGGATTTACGTCAGCTTTCGAGGTGAGAACAGGAGTAAGGCAAGGAGCTGTAGCAGGACCTGTCCTATTCAACTTTGCCGTTGATGACATCATGCGTAGAGTTGCAGAACAGTTTCCTGCGGACGTGATCCTAACACCATCAGGACGCTCCTTTGTCGACCTGGAGTACGCCGATGACATTGTGTTATTCGCTGAAAACAACGCAAAACTGCAAAGGATTGTGAACCTCGTTTCGAAGTATGCCGCAGCCTATGGACTTCGTCTTCGTCCCGACAAATGCAAGCAGATGTGGGTCTCTCAGAGGCCTTCAACGGGAGTTTGTGTGGACGGACAACGTATCGAACTGGTGGACGATTTCTGTTATTTGGGCTGTTTGCTGAAGAACGATGGTAGTTATGCAGCGGATATTCAACAACGATGTGCGAAAGCTACGTCTGCATTCAATTCTCTAACCAAGTGTTTGTGGTCTACCCCCGTTGCGAAGGAAGTCAAGCTGCGCGTCTACTTATCCGCTATTCGCCCTTTCATGATGTACGGATCGGAGACGTGGGCAGCACCGAAGACGTAGATGGAAAGGTTGGATTGCACGGAGAGGAAGCTTTTTAGACGTTTGCTCGGATATTTCTGGCCGCGGATGTGCCACAACGAAGATCTCTACAACGAGATTGACGCCTTACATCTACGTTTGACACGAGGGAGGTGCCAACATCTCCCAATGCCATCTCAAGCGGCAACGGAAGGTCGTCTGCGTCTGTTGGGGCACATTTTAAGAAGACCGCCAGATCGTCTTGTTCAACACATTCTAAGGATGCTTCCAAGTCCTGTCTGGAAACGGCCGCCTGGACGTAGGCGAAAGTTTTGGACGGATGTGGTGAAGGAGGATTTGAAATCACTCGGCATTGAAAGGCAATTCAGGCGCGATGTTTTACTTCGCAGGAAGTGGAATAGTGATCAATGGATGGATTGTGTTCAAATTGTGGCTGAGGACCGTGACAAATGGACACGGCTGACTACTAGGACGGCACACCTCGGTGAAGATGCGGAATGACCGCGTCAGGCGAAAGCCAACCGATTAAGTCAAGTAAGTCAAGTACTGAGCTTGAGGCGTTCTCTTCTAGTTCTGGAGGATGTGAGATTGAAAACTTTGCTTGAAAGTACGGGCATTTACCAGTTGGGATTTTGAAGGCCATGACCGAGTCAAACTTAGTTCTTCTTGAGAGAAAAGTCGGGAGACCTAGTCAAACTCTTCTATCATTTGCGCAAGAGATATCAATGTTTTCACCGATGCAATGGGTAAAATTACACATTATATGAACTGGAACTAGTAGCTGAAACTAGTCAAAATAATTATTTGTAGCAGCTTCGAATCGCTGACCAATACAGAAATGGTGGTGAGGGCAAATCCCGTAGTTTTAACGCATTTTTGCCGAAAATTTGCCGTTTTGAACAAAAATTTCGGCAAACGGCAACGGCAAACCCCAAAAATGGCCGGCAAACGGCAATCGGCAATTGCCGCACACCCCTGATTCCCACTGGCAAAGCAATGAGATGGAACAATAAACAGTCGCTGCTGCCTGTTTAGGTTTTCTCCCTTTTTCCTCCTTAATGGAATGAATGATGTCGGTTCCCCCGCTGCAAACAGTATAATCAGGAGGTTTGCGACTACCTTAGCGTCTTGTGGCGAAATTTCTTGGGGCCTCAGCATAGCCAGTCGGACGGGGCAACAATAGGGCATATGGGGCAACTACGGAGCTGCGTAGCCGTCCCCTATTCTTTGCTGTTGCAACACCACTCGATCAGCGCGACTAAGCTGCTACAATTCACGACAAATAAAGGCGATTGTGAGATTGCGCATGTCCACTAAGCATACTGTAGGTTGCGCCATAATCGACGGCAAAGTTGAAAAATACTGGCAAGTAACCTTAGAACAATCAACAATGACCTATTACAACTCAGTGAATTTTAGCAGTACGCATAAAACTTTTTCAGCGATTAATTGAGCGCGAATTTCCGAATGGTGCTTTGGGCGCGACTGCACCTTTGACTTTCTTTACCATCCCCCCCCCCGAATATTAGGCGAGCAGGTGATCCTAGTTAGTTCGAAGTTGCGACAAATAATAACGCCATGAAAGAAAAACAGTCCAAGTAATTCGTAGGCAACTCAATACTTTTGCCCAAAAGGTTCAAGGTGTAGTGGAAATGAGCGAATCAGAAAAAATAACTACTTGAGCTAACTACTGTCCTTATCGGGACGAAATTCCGCTCCGCAGTGGCGCACAGCCGCTGTTGCAGCACGCAGCACGACGATAATCGAGCTAGGACCACTTGGTCCCGGTACGATCACCATTTACTCCATCATGATAGCCGTCGTGTTGCGTGCTGCAACAGCGGCTTTCGATAAGAGCGGAGCGGGATTTCGCTTCGATAAGGACAGTACATACACATCTCGCCGAATAGTTTGATCTTCGCCTTTGATTTGTAGAATGATTTTGGGTTCTTTCCAATTGTCTGTCCTACATTTTGAAAGTTCGGCAATTCAAGACCATTTGCAAATCTCATCCATATGTCTTGCTGAAGGTGGATTTCAGATGAATCGTTTCTATGCAGAAAATGTGGCATTCAGCCATGAACCTGATGGTTTGCGTAGTTCCCGAGCTGTATCCACTCCAACTTCAAATCATACGAATATCATGGGGCTGTTCGATGCGATCAGCTATCATAAGGTGACTTTCAATAGCCAATGATCATTGAGGAACTGTGTATAATGAGAATTTCAAGGCAGCTGCCATCATTCGAATGCTGCAGTCGTTGACAGGTGAACGAAATTTCCAGCGGTCTTTGATACAGTATCTGAACAAGTATGCATACGGTAACGCTAAAGGATCACAGCTGTGGAAAATTGTCGAGAAGGCGAGTTCTGATTAGACAGCTATACACTCCTAGAGTGAGCACCTACATCCACCTCCATGGTTGTTTCCTAGCAAAGGTATTAGCCGATTCCGTGAATCTTGAACGGTTTTTCAGCATGCAGTGCTCCCTCATGGCGTTTCGATTCCCAGTCTGGCCAATGCCTACATCACGCAAGTTGGATGTCCCATGATCTACGTGACCATGTCTAACAATGAAGTCACGGTACACAATCAGGTAACAAAACGTTCGAAGTCTCTGCAGAATTCACGTACTTCTTCGCCAAAAGTGGTAGAGGAATGGTGAGAAAATTTGGTCATGATTAAACAGTCTTTTGCTAATATCTCGCTCTAAAATGCTCAAATCTGAATGTAAAAATCATTCCCTCAGCATAACCGGCAGGAAAACCACGAGGGAACCTCTTTTGCTCAAAGGTGTTTCATGATACAGTAAGGCCGGGATCATACAGTTGACGGCAGTGTTAAAAGGACATGGTGCTGTGTTGCGGTCACACACTAAAACTACGGTAGAAGACGCCTAATTTCATTATCGATCGACAGCACAGTTGATTTCTGAGGTGAGTTACCGTTTTTCTTTTTTTCTTGTTTACTTCGGCATTGCTTTTGTTTCTGACTCTTATAATGTCACGAGTAGGGGCTTTTCTTGGTGTGCGAGAGGAATTTGCCGTTTTTTTTCGATTTCAGAACAGAATTTTGAAAAAAAAACACTTTGAAGCCCGAACCAAAGGCTAATTTCCCTCACGCACTAAGAATAGCCCCTATTCGCAATAGTTAAACAGTTAGAAACAAAATTAATGCCGAAACAAACAAGAAAAATCGTAATTAACAGAGAAAATCAGCTGTGCTGTCGATCAATGATGGAATCAGGCGTCTTCTACCGTAGTTTTAGTGTGTGGCCGCAACCGCACCATGTCCTTTTAACATTGCGGTCAACTGTACTTCCAGCGACGAGCGACGCGACTCAATGTTTTTCATCAATATCGACCTAAAATCGATATGCCTGATATGCACTATCGCTACCGCTGGTCGCGGGAAGTATGATCCCCGCCTAAGGCGGCGTTCAGAGTTTTTGCGGAGCGACACGATGGCACATGCCAGCGCGACGCAAAAATCGCTCTGCTTAATCAACATGTGAGCATATTATATTACGTTTATTTCAGTCCAATATACCTTTTTTCTCTCTTATCTGTACCTGTTATCGCACCTTTTAGCGGAGGAAAAAGAGGGCAAGACATAGTAATGAAAAGGCTTGAGAAGAATTTAGACGCCCATTGAGTCTCCGATGATACAAGAAAAAATTATGACAATCGTTTGGCAACCGTCGCGTTGCAGTGCAACGCGACGCGTAGCGATCATCATTTGCGCGTCGAATTCGATGTATCGCGCCTTATCACTGCAAATTACTAGCGATGACGCGAAGCGACGTCGCTTGATCGATACTCATGTTAGCCTAACAATAACGTTGCGTCGCGCTGCGAATGAACTCTAGACGCCGCCTAACATATGATTTCGCGCGTGGTTTTTTTTTTCGCTTATCCCCGCGCACGAATTTAAACGTGCTCGCATGATGAGAGAGCTTTGCCCAAAAACGGGATTCCTCGCAAAGTTTTCCAAACTTTTTCGATATGATTGAAACCAATAGGTCACGCTGAAGAGGACGGTCTTCTTCAAAATTCAAATGGAACACTTTAAAGCAAGTCACAGGCAGAAGACGCATTTGTTGCCAAATTTGCCCATTTCGCCCCTTTTTTCCCTATGTTCAGCGGCATCGTAAAGTTGGTCTGAATTGGACTGTCCGCCCACGCGGTCGGCGTGCGTGTGGAGCAGTAGTCGCGAAAGCACTATTTCTTACGAGCCTTCCCATGGCTAGAAGATTGGAATATTATTCAGCATCCGTAAAATAGTTCTACTAATCAATTCCCAAGTCCGAAAAATGTCTTCGTGGCTGCCGCTCAACGTGGAAGCCCGTCGCGTGAGCGGGCAGTCTTTTTCGAACGGACTTTACATATATCCGTTATGTCAAGGTAATTATATGTCCGTTCGCTATAGGATGCGAATACTTGAATAAAACGAAGCAAAGGCCTACTACAGGTAAAGTGTGTCCGAATGAGAATGGCGGCCCACGCGGTCGGCGTGCTGGGCAGGCGGCCGTCGCATGTGCCGCCCTCGGACGAGTGTTGGATTTCAACGACGGCCGTCCCCTCTCCCACCGTCTGCAGAGCTGTTTGATCGGCGCAGTGCTTGCTGCCAGCCGGTGCCGGCCCCTTTCGTAGTCGATGGCGCTGGGGACTTTTCGCATGCTCGTCCGAGAGCGGCGAACGCGACGGCCGCCTGCCAAGCACGCCGGCCGCATGGGCCGCCATTCTCAATCGGACGCACCTTAAACAAAAAAATTATATTAGTTCCAGACGCGGCATTTTTTCGAAGACGGTATGAAAGACGATACTGAATGGCCGATCCCGATCCACTATCGTACAGACTCTCAAACGGAGTCGCGACTGCAGTGGATGAGCGTCGAGCATAACAAAGGTGTTTCTCTTTCTCAAACTTGGGTGACAATACCTACTTGCTGTCTTTGTCAACCTCAACAGTCTTCAGTCAGTTGGCCACTGGTCGAACGATCCAAGTGGATCATCGCGAACACCGGCGGTTACAGCTACGTGAAAGTGCTCTACGACAAAAGAAACTATGCAGCTCTCGCAAAGCAACTCCGCTCGAATCACGCAGTGAGGTTTTTTTTCCAGATATAGAAATAGAAGGCAGGAGGCAGGATGTCATGAAAGGATTAGGTTTTCATGGCATCAGAGAAGGGGTTTATGTTCCAGGTAATCTCGGCCATCGACCGGTCCATGATCCTTGTCGATGCTTTTGACTTCTCCAAGACTTCAAAACTTGACATTCGGGTTTATCTCGATCTGTTGCTGTATGCAGGAGGTTCCTAGCCTATAATTTTCGTAGCTACGCGATTTTCGATATGTTACGTGAAGGAATTCAGATGAAATGGATAGACTTGCTTGGATGATGATTAGCAAACAAGCAAGATATATCGAGGACCTCATCGCAGAAACGTCTTTCGCACACACCTTCAAAGTGATTAACCTCTCTAGGTGACGAGAGTGTTCCTCATTATCGAATCTGATACTCTTCAGGATCTCCAACGCTCCCTGATTCTCCGACCGTACGACAGAGTGGGATGGAGTAACGACTTCTCTAGGACTCCCGCTGACAGAGGCTTGCAAGTGATTTTTTCAAACCTTCGATAGATTCGCTCACAGCCTTACTCAGGGTCTTCAGAATTCATACACTGCAGGTGGAAGTTCTCGAGATGGCCTGTCGCCTTCGACATCGGGACTGCATCAAACAGGCACAACTTCGATACAATGAGTGGACGGTGAAAAAGAAACGGTATTAACTTATTGTTAGACGTCTACCTAAGTTGCACACAAAATGAGACGCATTTGCTATATACCCAGCTTTGTTAACCACGATTGAACTGTACTGATTTCATTGCTGAGAAACTTTTGAGTTCATTGTGCTTAAAGGTTTAAAAGCTCAGAAAAAAATGGGAATGGTTCACGCAGCAAGTGAAATTTTGTAATTTGAATGAAACGTTTGACCGAAATATTTAAGGCCATCTCCTGAACTTCTTGGCGTGATCTTAGACGAAGGAGTCCGGCAAGGTGGAACACCTGCATGGGAGAGAGCCTACAGTGCCTATTTGGAAGCAAAAAGTCCCACGGAGAAGTATCAGGTGATCGGAGCAATGGCCTCAACAAGGCAGCCTGATTTGATTTCACGGTACAAACTTTCTTTTCTGCATCACCACCTGATTTTACTCATTCAATTTGTGTAATTCAAGGCTTTTGCGGCTCTGCATCGAAGATACGCCGTTTCGACCCAACATCATTCCTCGTCTACTTTCCGATCTCACCAGGAACGAAGCCGCTCGAGGGCTAACATGGCGCTTTTTTCGGTTCAACTACAAGGAATTCGTGAGAATGTGAGAAATTTGCTGTGATTAATCTCCGGACAGAATTCGTTCCGCCATGATTTTAGGGGCGTCTAGGCACAACGGCGATTTTATGTTCTGCATTGACGCTCTGTCTTTCATTGCATTCGCCGCTATCGTGAAAAAGTGTGGTACCATCCTGACCACCCTGCGCCACTATGTGCGATTATATGCAGGATGGTAAGAATGGTCGCTTTGGAAATTCTAGTCTGAAGAATGGACGGGACTGCGGCGATCGATCGTTGTTCGCGATCAAACCCAGCTGACCGATTGTTTTGTAAAGGCCTCACGGGTCGCCACAAATGATCTCGTCCCGTCTACCCGTTATCTATTAGAATTCACGAGTAGACTACTCAGACAATCGCCGCATTCCACGCGTGTCGAATATGTATTCAACTCGATGACTAAACGATATTCCCAACAAGGAAAGCATACGACGCACTCTCAACGCAAGACTCGGTTGTCGGCTGCTTCGCCGGCTCAATTACCCAAGTTTGCGGTACTTGACCTGTTCAGCTGCTGGAGACCTCGTTCTATGTAGATGTTCTAGATGTTGGCGGCCATAGATGGTGCTCGGCGAAGCGGCCGCGTTGCATGTTGGTGTGCTAGCCGCGTGTTGGTGTGCTGCTACGATAGCGCTGAACTATCTCGTGGCACGTGCTCGTGTGAGTGAATGTCACAGCACGTGCTCCTGCGGGGAAATTTTGCAGCTCGTGCTGTTGTTTGAAGCATGTGCCCCTGCAATAGAGCCTTTCGATGGGAGTGGTCACTTGAGTTGATTGCATGTTCGACAAGCACTGAATTCAGCAATTTTCTGAGTACACTTGCGTACAGTTGAAGCCTAGCAGTCGCCACTCCAATACAATATATAGGCTTTTCCATCAAGTGGGCCATCCTAGGGCGCAGAGCCCACAATCTCACTCTGCGTCCTTGCCCCGCCACCTCCTTTCTGGATTCGGGTTACCTCTGCGTCTCTGTCGCCTGTTCTTGCCATTTCGCCTCTGACCAGTGTACAGTTAGGTCCGTGGCGTGCTTCCTCCAGAAAAAAACACACTAAAATCTCACCCGCGGCAGGCGCGGCGGTCGCGCGCGCCGGCCCGCTAATCGATTCAGACCGAGAGAAGAGAGCAGCTGATCTGTTCACCATACCGCAAGCTGCAGATGAGATTTAAACCGCCAGCGCCAGCCGCGGGTGACGTTCAAATGTTTTTTCTTGAGGAAACAAGCCACGAACGTAATTGTATAAGCTCTCTTTTTTCTAATATGACCCACTCGATGGAAACAGAGTTTAGCCGTTACAGCTTTCGTAGTCTCAGCAACAGGCCTGTGAGAACCGCCTCCAAGACCCAAAAATTGATGAGCCAGTTTTCTTCTACGGTGTTCTAAAGCTTCTGGAAAAAAGGAAGCATTCGAAATGTAAAGCACTGTAAGCACAGGCCTTTATGTGAATTAGTTAGGAGAGTATTGCAGAATGGGCGATGGATCGAGCCTTCTCATCAACAGCATACGAGCCATGGTCGACAAACTCAGCACTAAGGAGGATCTCGAGGAAGTGAAGGCGTTCCTCTCGGATAAAGGGGTTTGTCTCATTTTCTCAACTCTAAACTTGTTCCTCAAGGCCTAATGGGCCTGCATCAATGGGGGGCTAAATCAGGGTTAGGCTCACGCTGTGATGATCACAGAGGGGGGCCGCAGCTCTGGGCGTCGAGAAGTGGGAGGGAGCCGCATCTTTCGCTGATCAGCAGAGAAAAACAGGAAAACTCAGTTCCTATTCGTCGGAAAAAAAAGTTTGTGAAATTGAGTAGAATACAATCGTAAGGGAAAAATAACTTCAAAATTAGTCTGAAGTATGAAAACAACTTTAATTTATTCACAAAATCATCAAATTTCGCTAATTTTTTCATTGATCACACTCACGACCCAACTGGAGGTCGCTAGATTTTTTTTTGCCGAAGGAAGGGGGCCGCAGAAATTTCCAGGCTGCAGAAAGGGGATCGCACCTCTCACCGACCGATCACAGCGCCATGCCTTACTCTGGCTAAAGAGCCGGCAGCGGCAATAGAGTCGTGAGTGCAACTAACACGAAATCGCTATCATTCCTACAATTTCAGCTGGAGCACAATCAAGCGCGTCTGAATCAAATGTTCGAGCAGATCGAGTTGAATATACAATGGAGACGTCTCAACGAAGGACCGCTTCGTCTTTGGTTGGAGGAATGGGACGAGAAGCGTCGTATCATTCATCGTCGGCGAAGGCGCACTCATCATCATCTCAACCACAGTCCCCGTTCATAATGCCAGACCGTCATACTATATTATAATTTGAGCAATTTCCTGATCTTCATCGAATCTGGTCATTCTAATTTCACAACACGTTTTTCATTTCGCGAATTCGATCATTCCATGACATCACAGAATCTATTCATTGAATTCCCTCTCAGATGCCATCCGGTGCTTTAGAGATTTATTTTTGTGCAGAAGTTGATTATGTTGCTGTACTGATAAATTTGCCTATAACCTTGATAAAAGTTTTAATAGTGAAATTTTTGAGGACTGCGTACTTCAATTAAAGTAACGATCGGTCCCTTCAGAA
Organism: Aplectana chamaeleonis; assembly: GCA_029168955.1. Lineage (NCBI taxonomy): Eukaryota > Metazoa > Nematoda > Chromadorea > Rhabditida > Cosmocercidae > Aplectana > Aplectana chamaeleonis. The sequence goes on along the minus strand of JAPDOI010000060.1, from coordinate 2,285,620 downwards.
GGCTCTTTTCGTGCTGATCCCAGATTATTGTGGACTGTGTGTCATAATAGGTTTATGTAGTGCACAACTGCATTGAAAGAAAATAGCATTTTACTGAGAACCGATATACGTAGAAGATTTTTTGGATTTGTACACCAAATCATTTGAAATCGCCCAAGAAGAAGAAAACGAGGACTGTCCTCAGATATTCACAACACAAATATAGTTCAGTTCCGCAATCGCGTTCAGTCCTCATTATCACAATCGTACAAGCGAAGCGGTTGTTTCTGAAAAGTTCAACTAGAATCATTCTCAAAACAACCGCTTCGCTTCTACGATTGTGATAATGAGACTTTGCGGACTGAACGCGTTTGCGGAACTAGATCATACATAATGGTGGGTAAAATTCGGCGGAAGTTCGGCTTCTAAGACACTTCAAGTGCTTTTCTTTTCAAAATTGACTACCAGTCTGACATCGTCAATGAGCGCCAACCTCGCGGTGAAATCAAATAAGAGCGTAAAGGCCAACCGACCACTGGTCGACACGACGCGGTCGCGTCGCGGCTTTGCATTGGAGCGCCGTTACCCCCAAAAAGTCCTAGTCTTCGCTGCTCGCCCATAATACCGTTGGGCGTGCTGCGGTCTGCTGCAGGGGAGATTCACGATGCACTGTTTGTTCTTGAAAGTAGTTCTGTTCTCATGTAATGATAGCTTCAAAAGATAAGCGCTCCAAAATGATGATTAGCGGGACTTCAGCTTGGTTTAAGCTATGAAATCATGAAATTAAGGTCCATTATCTGCGTAAAATCAATAGCTTATTTGTGGTGCTGTGATGCCGAATTTTCAGAATGTGCCATTCAATACTATTCGATTACGGAAAGTGGTCCACGAGATATCAAAGCAATTTGCATAGGGTTTTGATGGCTGACGTCGGCTTTTCCGCGTTCGCCGCCCGCGCGACACTCACCGGACCGTAACGCGTGCGCACGCAGTTTACTTCGAAGTATTAGATCCACTGACAGCTCACCTGGCCTGTTTTCAGTTTGTCGCTTTGAAATTATTCGAAAAACATTATTCGAATATATTCGAATCGATTTTAATCGAATCTATTCAAAATTCGGACCTCGAAAAAAGAGGGTCATTTGACCTTATTCAAAAATCGAAACTCAAAAAAGAGGCCATTCGAATACATTCAAAAATCGGGCGTTAAAAAAGGGGTATTCATAATCACCAATATTCCCGACGGAAACACAGCATTATATTTTAGATGGCATCTACCTCTATCACGGTTATGAGAGACGCCGAGGCCGAGAATCGATCAAACGAGCAAACGGAAAGAAGAAACCAAGCATCGTTACTGTCGGTGCACCCGACAGACTTTGAGGTAATGAAAAAGACGCACTTCTTTCACCGCTTATCTACAGCCGTCGAAGGGCTGGCCGAGAAGCCGCTGTATAACGTTCCGCGGGGCAAAATACGACACCTAGTAGAAGAGCTCCTATGGACCTCAACAAAAGCGCACAACGCTACCTCGGGCCTTACCATCCAAAACCACACCCGGGGCACAGCACTGGTGAATAAATCAGCAGCCTCTTTTTTTTTCTGTGCGACAGCTGTCGTAGTCAGTCCCGTTCTATTTTACAGCACCTTCGAACCAAGTACGACGCTATACTAAAATACCCTGAGGCGCTCGTGGTTGGTTTCTTCCCCCCCAAATCAGGCAACCCACAACTTTGCTTTGCGTCTGAACCTTAGGTATACCGACAATCCATTCCGACCTTATGGAGACCCTATTTGCATCCTCTTTGAACCTTCAAATGAGTCTATGCACTACAAAATCCCATTCGCCTTTGAGCATATTTATTAGTTTACGCCCACAAAAAAATGTCCGCAGTGCGTTCGCGATCCTCCTTTTCACTACTGCCGCGCTCGGACAATTTCCTTTATTTGTTGGGGAGACGATCACCCCAACGTATCATGTAAGTCTCGGCGCTGGCTTCTGTCCCGGAGGATAAGGATTTTGATGCCGGAGAGCGATGGCGCGTGCTAACCACTATAAAAGTAGAGCTCGCCCACCATCATAGGGAAGGTGCAGATGCTAACCACTCGCGCTCTAGGCTTCCACGCCTAGCATCATGCTAACCCCAAGCAACGTTTCCCTGTCGAACTCCTAGGATGTGTGAGTATATCTTATAATGAGATTGTATCTTTTGTTTGCGCTCTATACCGCATCAACTTCTATGATTCGTATTTGTTACAATCTGTTTGTAATAAATGAGGTTCATAATAAATACTCGCAGTTGTGCTAACGTCTGAGGGATCAAATTCGGTTGGAAGGACCAAGTTTAGTCCTATGAGTGGTATGTGGATTCGAGATCAGCTGGAGGATACTTCCGCGTGTAGTGTAATGAGCGAAGATGTTCACATCCCTCGTTTAAAGGCACTGTTCGCGATAAACTTCATCCTCGAATTTTTCATGATAAACGCTTCTCGTGGCTCTCAGAAGCAGAACAGCGTCGAAAAAACGAGACGAAAAGCTACCCAGGAGTCGCAAAACGCCTTAGAAAAGTGGACAAACCCCGCTGCTGTGGGCAAGTCCCGCCCCTTTCCGCCCCTGGACGTGAGCAAAGGAACACTCGAAATCGTGAGTTGAGCGATGTTTTCCTATCAAAAGCTCGGTTCTTCCCTTCATTCTCAACTTCCCTCTTTACTCAGGTCAGCTCGCATACATTGGCTGCAAAAAACGGAAGTTACAAGCCTTGGACAACTCGTCCACCATGCTTCCGTAGCTCAATTTTTGAGGAACCATAACTTCATTCCCAGAAGGTCTTGAACGATTCCAGTAGCCTCATTGGAGTCAGAATGGGACCGTTAACAAGAAAGGCAAAAAAAAACAGAAAAGCGATTTTTAGCGCGAATAGTGCCTTTAATATTCGAGTATGGACCGCCGATATTACAAGGACCCTACGAATCTATACGTGGTACTATATGAATGTATGACTTCCAAGAATGGACTATGCGATTGCAAGAGCTGAATCCAATTGATCTTTGCGTATCGCGTACGCTAATTAACTGCATGCAGGGTCCAGCAGGTGTGGATAGCTTGCCAACGGGCGATGGTGGGGGGTCGTAAAAATTTTAGGGAAAAGCGAAAAGTTCGAAGGGGCGTCGTGAAATTTTTGGGTGAAAAAATATATTATATTCAAATAAGAAAGATACAAAAACGTTGCAGAATTTGTAAAAAAGTGGTTTCTGCAAATTAAAAACAGAATCGCAACTGTTTACAACCTGAGAAGAATCAGTTTAAAACTCATTCAACTGTTCTTAATCCCCTTGTAGGCGAAAATTCGCTGTACTTCATCTGAAAAGAAAAACACTATAAGACGTAGGACCCTCCATTGAAAATCAAAATTTCAACTTCAAAAGAGGGAGATGAATACTTGATAGAATTCCCCACAAATCGTCACAGTTTTATTTCACAACTCGACTGTATACAAGGATTCAGGCAAGGCAAGGTGGTGGACGTTGGCAAGCCACGTTGGCAAATCGCAGGATTTTTGCGTAACTATTCTACGGGTGGCACCTCTTTAGCAATAGAATTTCGAACCACCAAGTGACCATACTTTGGGGTAATGGGACTGTGTAAAATTTATGCCGCGCCGCAAGCGCTAGAACCACGCATCATCAATTCGAATGTTCCACCTGCCCTCCATCACTTCACCCTCTCTCAAAACGTCGGAGGGCTCTGCGCATACATGGGATCGCCGCACAGGCCCCATAGCTTATAGGCGGTGCAAATCCCGGATGTTATTGCGAAGAGGGCGCGAGGCCTCGGAGCTTCGAAATATCGCTGTATCACCTTCTGTCGTTTTCGCTCATTCATCGCCAGAGTAGAGGCGAACACCCATCTTTCGGTTTCTCCTTGTAGATTATCACTAAAAATGACGTCAGCGTTGAAGCAAAACGTGAACAAAATAATTATAGCCTTTTAATCACAATATAATTTATCACATTGTATAGGTGAGTGTATACAAGTCTGTTGGTACCTGTTCGTTGGTGCCCCTGCTTCTACTGAGCCTAGCAGACGTTTGAGTGTACACAGGGAACTTTTGAGCGATATAGCGTGCACAACTATATCGCGAAAGTATCCCATACATTGCATAAAGATGTCGCCGACCGGCACACTAAGGCCTCTAGTCCATAACACCTTAGGATCCGTACCTAAAGAGTTCATGGAGTCTTTGGCTACAAGCCACAATTTCACCACTCTGAACTGTCGATCGCTGCCGAGTGATATCCAAAAAACTATGCTATCCAGACTTCTGAGCTATTTCCATGCACCGTTTGCCGCTTTGCAGGAAACTCGCCTCAAGGATAGACCCGTCATCAACGTTGGGGAGTACACCATCCACTGCAGTGACGCTGGCGATAGGAGAGTGGGAGGCTGTGCAATAGCTGTACGGAACGATTTCAATGGTATGGTCAAGGAGTTTGGCTCAACGTCTTGCCGGAATGCATTCGTACGACTGCGGGATCACAGAGGATTCAATTTGTGGATAGTGAGTGCTCATGCGCCCAACGAAACAGCCGTAGACAATTCCAAGGATGCCTTCTACGAGAAACTCAATACGTTGCTAGCCAGGATACCTTATCAACATGCTGTTGTCGTGGAGATTGACGCAAATGCGAAGATGGGACTTGATCAGGAATCCGAAGTACTCGGTAAATGGTTCTACCCAGTGGAGCAAACATCGGACAATGGCTAGCGCCTTGTCGACTTTTGTGAACGCAGTGGTCCGATTATTGCATCGACATTCAAGAGGAATCATCGCCGCCATCAGCTTACGTGGCAGGGGCCAACCCAGCTATCTCCAGAAAAGCAGCGGAAGCGGAAGATGACAACTTTGAAACTACAGCTCGACTATGTTCTGACGAGGAATATTCCAGTATTGGACATTCGAAGATCTAGAGCTGTGTGGGATGTTGCATTCGATTCGGATCACCGTCCAGTTCTGTTGAACTTCACTGCGAGAATTCACAAGAGGAAGCGAGAGGCTCAGCTTCTCCAGAGGATTGACAAGACAAGTCTCAGAGATGAAGAGTGCAGAAGGAATTTTCGACAACGCGTTTCTATTCACATCGGAGTACGGACTAAGAAGAAACTTTGCGACGCGGACTCTTTCGTCAAGTGCATCCAGGACGATTCGAAAGAGGCACTCCCGGTTGTACAGCCTAAGAAGAAGTTCGCCTACGTCTCAGAAGAAACAACATCTACCTACAACAGAGTATGTGCTCTCCGAACTGCAGGAAACTTCGTGGAGGAGAAGCGTATCAGGAGGAAGTTGCGTCGGCAGCTTCAAAGAGACCGCGGACGAGAGTGGACGTGTAGAGCTAAGGAGTTTGAGAAGGCTTGGGAGGAGAAGAATCTGAGGAAAGCCTACACGTTGTTACGACAGTATAGCGGCAAGATGAAGAGATGTTCTGCTGTCCTCAACACTGTCAATGGAGTTGCAGTTGGTGATGCAACGCTGCCATTATGGAAGGGTTTTTTCAGTTCACTACTGAATCGTCCAGCGCCGTCAGTACCAGAGCTGCCGCATGTTCAGGGAGCACATTACGATGTCAGTGAGGAACCGCCGACTGAGTCTGAAGCTCTGGATTGTGTCCGGGAAATGAAAAATGGAAAGGCAGGTGGAGATGACAACATCACTGCTGAAATGCTGAAAGCTCTTCCTCCGTCTGGGATTCGTGAAATGACCAACACCATCCGTGCCATATGGATGAGCGAAAGGATACCCGATTCGTGGAGACATGCGATCATCGTACCTCTTCACAAGAAGCTATCCGTCACGGTTCCTAAGAACTGCAGTGGAATTTCTCTACTTCGTGTCATGTACAAGGTTTTAGAACGCATCATTCTCGAGCGACTTATCAAACATCGTGAAGGAACGACCAGTGATGAGCAAGCCGGTTTTCGACCTGGGAGATCGACCATGGACCAAGTGTTCGCCGTGAGAAGAGTAATTGAATTGTGGCAGCGGTATTCGAAGCCATTACAACTTGCTTTTTTGCACTTTGAGGCCGCGTTCGACTCTCCTCAACGTGATCGATTGCTCAAAGCTCTGCGAGCAGATGGAGTCCCGGAAAAGTATGTTCGGTTAATCGAGGACATGAACATAGGAACAACAGCAGCAGTTCGTACACCTGTCGGATTTACGTCAGCTCTCGAGGTGAGAACAGGAGTAAGGCAAGGAGCCGTAGCAGGACCTTTTCTTTTCAACTTCGCCGTTGATGACATCATGCGTAGAGTTGCAGAACAGTTTCCTGCGGATATGATCCTAAAACCATCAGGACGCTCCCTTGCCGACCTGGAGTACGCCGATGACATTGTGTTATTTGCTGAAAACAACGCAAAACTGCAAAGGATTCTGAACCTCGTTTCGAAGTATGCCGCAGCCTATGGACTTCGTCTTTGTCCCGACGAATGCAACCATGTGTGGATCTCTAAGAGGCCTTCAACGGGAGTTTGTGTGGACGGACAACGTATCGAACTGGTGGACGATTTCTGTTATTTGGGCTGTTTGCTGAAGAACGATGGTAGTTATGCAGCGGATATTCGACAACGATGTGCGAAAGCTACGTCTGCATTGAATTCTCTAACCAAGTGTTTGTGGTCTACCACCATCGCGAAGGAAGTCAAGTTGCGCGTCTACCTATCCGCTATTCGCCCTATCATGATGTACGGATCGGAGACGTGGGCAGCACCGAAAACGCACATGGAAAGGTTGGATTGCACGGAGAGGAAGCTTTTTAGGCTTTCGCTTGAATATTTCTGGCCGCGTGTATGCCATAACGAAGACCTTTACAAGAAAATCGACGCAGTACATCAACGCTAGACACGAGGGAGGTGCCAGCATCTCCTATCGCCATCTCAACAGCAACGGAAAGTCGACTTCGACTGCTCGGGCATATACTAAGATGAACGCCGGATCGTCTCGTACAACACGCTCAAAAATGGTATCGATTTTATGACTTAAATCGAAGGTTTGGAGCTGATTGTAGTGGGAACTGACGAAAAAACGAACGAAAACTGTGTGGAAATAGAGGAATAACGGTTATTTTGTTATCGGGTGAAAGTGGACGAGTTTTACTGCGCGCGGCTGAAACCGCAAATATTAGCAACAAAACGGTTGAGATAGAGAAGCCGATCTACTCTTACAGACTGTACTGGGACGTTAAACTCGTTGAAAGCATCAAGAACCAGCCAAAGGGACCGTATTAGTACTATCAATCTGGACGAGTTTGTATTTTGGGGCGGGGTTGCAGAAGCTAAGGGGCGGGGTTGCTGACATTTTTAGATTTGCATTACTGAAATTTAGTAGTTTTGGCTCGTTTTTAACGCCTCCAACGGCGTGAGCAGTTTACTAGGAGCCATGCGACACCAAAAACGTGCTTATCTCAAAAACTTTTCCGAACGTGTCTGCTGCCTTTAAAGGCATCGTACGCGCAGGAAACCGTAAATTATTTTTTCATGTTTTTGTGCAGATTGGGCTCTCTAGTGGACGAAAATGTCGAAGGCGCCCATGAAAAACTTCCATTTGTAAAGAAAACTCTTTCGGAACACATTGTAAATACGAATTTGAAATTCGCGCCAAAATCGTTTTTGAGGTTTTTCTGCATTTGGAGGCCTCGTCACTGTTATTTTCGAGGTTTTTCTACATGTGGAGTTTATGCCGTAACTGTTTTTTATGTTGTTTGCCGATCGCATCTACATTCTATAAGAAAGTGCTAGATGACTGGTGAGAACTGGAGGCGGATCCTCATCTTCAACCTCTTCCAACCTCATAACCCTAGGTTTTCGAAGCACCAAAACTCACCGGTGTGGTCCACCGGGCTCATTCATGGAATTGAGCCCAAAAAATGATAATTGATTTTCAGCGCGAACGATGCCTTCAAGAATGCTTCCAAATCTTGTCTGGAAACGGCCACCTGGGCTTATGCGAAAGTTCTGGACGGATATGGTTAAAGAGGATTTGAAGTCACTAGGCATGGGAAGACAGTTCAGGCGCGATGTTTCGTTTCGTAGGAAATGGAATAGTGACAGCTGGATGGAATGTGTTCAAATTGTGACTGAAGACCGTGAAAATGGACACGGCTGACTACTAGAACGGCACACCTCGGAAAGATGCGGAATGACCGCGTTAGGCCGAAGAAACTCCCACATGTTCCTAGTTATCAGTTTCGAGCGCGTGCTATGTTGATAATAAACATCACCGAGGTTCTGAGCCGATGCTTCAAAATTGAACAAATCCAAGTAAAAAGTTTATTAATTATGAATTGGGTGCTCCATAAATGTTAATTCAAAAGCGAAGCGAGAGCGAATTCTCGATTTCGGAAGGAATGAAACTTCTCGATGAATTGGAACTGCGTGAGCGACATATACTCTGGCACTGATGAGCTCCTATCCCACAAGAAAACCGCTCCGAGCGCTCGGAATACTGGGCTCCGAGCCCCTACGTGTGATTTTCGCGGTACTGGCGTGCCACTGTCGCGGAATAGACGCGCCCTTCCCGCGGTTTCGACGGGTTATTTCCACGGTATCGACGCGGTTTCGTCGCGGCGTGAACGCTGTTTTGTCCTGCTAATTTCGCGGTGCCGGCGCGGTTTTGTCTTGCTATTACCACTTTGTTGACGTGCTACTACCGTGCTACTGCAGTGGCATTGGCGCGCTATACTCGCGTCACTGGCGCACTATCGTCGTGCTATAGACGTGTTGCTGTAGCGTTATTGAGGTGTAGTCTTAGCAGTATAAACCAACTACTGACCTGGGATTGCACAGCTGATCACCCAGGGCTCTACTGCTGTGCACCAGGTTCGACCGTTGTTCACCATTAAATTTACCTGTGGCCGTCCGTATTCATGAAACTATGGGAGCCTTCCGGTAAGGTCCAAAGTTCGTACGCCGCATTCATAGTCTGGTTCTTCAAAACCATCCCGTAAGGTTCCCATAGTTTACAAGAACGTTTTTAGTTTGCTAGCTGAGGTTAGGTACCGTGATCGTTGCCGTGAAAATAAATGACATGGGAGTGTTGGCTGCGGGCAAAACAACTGAATGGACTGCAACTAATTATTTTGAAACCCTCATCATCCCTTATGGGCTTTTTGAATAGGTTCAAAAACAGGCCGGGTGTTATTGCAGGAGACCGGGGTTACTTGGCTATCGCACATGGCCACGCCCATTTTCAGTGGGGAAACGAATTTATAACACCAACCCGTGTTTCCCCCCCCCCTTCCAAAATCAGTACAGCTGTTGCGGCTCTGAAAAAAATGGCGTGGCCGAAAGCAACAGCCATGCGCCCCCCTACAGCTATAACACCGATTCCCAAATTAAGTTTCGGACACTATAGTACCCCATTTTGTTAGAGTGCAACGGTCCGTCCATCCATAATAATCAAAAAACCCAATAAACAGGTGAAAAATTATCAGTTGCTGCCAAATTAGCTGTTTGGTCTGCAAGCAACAGCGGCTGAGTATTTAATTTCACGGCAAAGATTAAGGTACCTACTCTCCGCTAGCACACCAAAATCGTGATCGCCTATAGTTTCATGGATACGGCCACTGGACTCAAGCAATTGCACACCTAGTATTATACTGCCGCTTGTCTGAGCTTAGACCACTGCTCTTATCGCATTATATCGCCTTATAATCGTTTAACCATTGGACATGCGCAACATTGCGCGCTTTTTACGATTACCAAAAACAGTACATTGAACTCGTGTAGTTATTATTCGAAGATCTTCAGCATGACAGATGAAAAAACACAACTCAGAAACCCTAATCAATAATTTCACCATTTAAAATCGAGGATCGACAAGTTTTGATTACTGAACAATGGAAAGAAGAACGACTTACTTCCGACGAATGTTATTCTGATTGAGGACCGGCTCTTTGCCTGCTCCCACTGCCGGACTGAGATTGAAAGGAGAGTCTATCGGTACATCATCCACCCGTATTTTAAGATGTTTTGTATCTGATATTTTAACTCAGGAAGGGATTTCCGTGTCGAAATCCGATTTTCGAAGTTTCGTATTTCGATTCCGCCCATCCCCAATACCCACCCAACAGGACAATCACAAGTTCTATCTCGTTTCTGTAGCTTAGCAGCACTTGATTCGTTTAAAGGCAGTGTTCACGATGATTCTCGTCCCCTGGTTCTTCACATAAAACAATGCGTTAGCCTCCAAGTGTTACCAAAATTACGAAGAAACGGCGAGAAACGCACTAAAACGTCGTATTTCAGTGACCTTATTCTATAACATGGACTAGTTGTCCGGTTGGATGAACATGCTCAAGGTGGTTGTCAACGGAGGAAAATTGGGTAAATCGAAAATAGAAGAATATTTAATGCAAAGCAGGGTTATTTAGGGCACAAAGGGAAGAACGGAGCATTAGTGAGTGGAGAATTGCAAAGGGCAGGTCCCCAAATGATTTCATTGTCACAACAAACACTTACGGTGAGACTTAAGAGGCGGGGTGATACTTAAGGATTTCGTGTACTTCTGGTGCGTTTATTTCGATTTCTACGTCATTTTAGTTCTACCCGGGGGCCACTTAATCAATATAGCGAATAATCTCGAAATTGAAGATTATCGTGAACACTGTCGAAATTGAAGATTATCGAGAACACTGCCTTTAAAGGCAGTGGTCGCGATCAAATATGGTTGTCGTCTTTTTCTCTCTAAACCCTTTTCTGGGCCTCGAGTAGTAGGACCTATAAGAAAGAATCGCGAAAAAATCACTGTTTTGGGCCTAATTTGAGGCCTGAACTATCTTGTCTTTTGGTGGCGGACGAGCCCACTCCACATCATCGTCATCGATAATCTCTTATATGAAGAACATCAGCTGGCTTGAAATTGAATTTCAATCAATGAACCTTCGGATTTATGTACACATCTAGTCAAAACATTGACTGGAGTGCTTTCTTTCATTGCTCATTTTTTCATTAGGTAAATTTACATTTATTTCTTCCTCTGAATGTCGATGATTTTTGACTGCTCGGCATGAGACTGCGATCTTTCCGGCGGCTCTGTGCACGTGTGCATGAACTAGCTTCTTTGGGCCCTAGAAACTCTAATTCTAACCCGTTTTTTACCGCGCTACCTTCATTGTTTTTCAGCTGTTTTTAATCTAAGCTGATTTTTGTAATTTTTGGATAACGTTTTTCATCATGACCACTGCCTTTAAAGGCACAGTCCAAGCTCAGGGACGAAATCTGATATTACCACACAATTGTGAAGTAGACCCACCCTATATAACCACTGCCAAGTGTGAGCTCTCAGTTCCTCCGAATAAGCGAGATATAGGGGAAGTCACCACGGGGCTCCCACATCCAGAAGCCACTTTAGCACGCCCCTTTTACGATCCTTCGAGCTCAACAGTGGCGAGATGAGCCATGTTTCCGATCAAAAGCCTCGTTCTTCCCTTCATTCTCAGCCTCTCTCTTTACTAAGGTTCGCTCATACACATTGGTTGCAAGCGACGGAAGTTACAAGCCTCGGACAACTCATCCATCATGTTTCCGTAGCTGAATTTTAAAAGAGCCATAATTCCGTTTCCAGGGCGTCCTGTACGATTCCAGCGGTATCGTTGGTATCAGCATGGAACCGTCTTCAAGATAGATAGGAAAACAGAAAAACGATTCCAAGGTTGGACTGTGACTTTAAGTGACGCTTGTTATCCTCATTCAAAGGCTTTTCGCGTCTTCAGAAGGTGTGATGATCTCGGAGGCCGCCCATATTCGAAGTTTCTACCAGCCTGATTGGAGACATTTCATCTCTGGACTGCAAAAATGAACTTGTCCCGGAGACTCTGCTTCCCATTTTTGTGGAATTAGTCGTTTATTCGACCGAAAATTCGAATATTGGGTCTTTCGAATCACCGAATTATTCGCAAAACTGACTCTCTCGAATGATCGAATAAACGAATTATTCGGAAATTTAACTTTTCCAAGTAATCGAATAATTCGAATATTCGATTGTTCGTTTATTCGGCCGAATATTCGTTGACATACTCTAATACACACACATATGCACATACAGACATGTGTACATACGCATAGACACACACATACACACATGCGCACATACACATACAAACACACACACATACACACCTACACACATCTACACACACACATACACACACTACAGCGAAGAGAATAAGACAATATTAAGTAGGCAATTCCAAGCCGAAAGACATGAAAGAGGTTGGAGGTGAGGTGTGGATAAAACAAATGACAATGTTGAAAATGACGCCGAACCATGAGGTGGCGATTTGTTTGAACATGTGTCTATTTGTCTCAACACAATCAACGTCAGCGTACGTGCAACTCTTAAAAACGGCTATGTAGTGGGCTTGGAGCGACACCAAATCATCGACTAGTGACAGCCGTATACTCGTGGGCTACTATAAAGTTGGAAAAAAGGTTTTCGCTAGTGGCCCACGAGCTTAGCCGGAGAATACCACGGCAAAGTCGCGTGCGCCAGATTGCGGTATTCTCGCCCCAGTCTCCATAGTAGTGAGCTAGGAGCTCCCCAATGCCAGAGTAAGTGAAGGGCATACGAGTGTTTCAAGTGTCCTTACACTCCCACTCAACAACTAGTGGACTGAGTTCCGAAAGTATTTTCACCTTGTGTGTTCTCGGCGAAATTTGTGGAATTTACGCAGACCGCCTCCAGCATGCCTAAACCAGAACAAAGATGGGTGTAACCGCTATACAGGCCATAAAACGGCCAATGTCTCACCGTCGACTGCGTACCACGCGCTGCGCGACCGCACGTGCGTCGGAAGCAGACGAGTTTTGGCCGCTGCGCGACGAGTTTCGGCAACCGCGCGGCGGCCGAAATGTCGCGCGGCGGCCAAAACTCGTCGCGCGGCGGCCAAAACCCGTCTGCTTCCAACGCGCGTGCGGTCGCGCAGCGCGTGGTACGCAGTCGACGGTGAGACATTGGCCGTTTTATGGCCTGTACATTGGATCCGAATCGAAAAACAGATTTCTGAGAATTTAGCTTCCTGGCAAAAGTAGCGATTTGGCAATGTCATTCAGAAGTTTAAAAAAATTGAAAAGTATCTTGGAATATCTCTAAAAAGTGATTTGGCTTAAAATAGCCTGGAGTAATAAAAAAGCAGGGAAATGAAGTGAAACAACCAAAAAAATACGATTTTGTGGTCGATCATTTCACAAGCTTCTCCGTTAAACTTATCAAAACGAAATCAAGCACGATATGAAATGAAGCGTTGCCTTCGCCAAGCTTGACCTATGCTGGTTCCCTTGATTCAGATTTCGAAAATGGCTTAATGTTTCCGTTGCGCGCTTGATTTCGTTTTGATAAGTTTAACGGAGAAGCTTGTGAAATGATCGACCACCTAACCGTATTTTTTGGTTATTTCACTTCATTTCTCTGCTTTTTTATTACTCCAGGCTATTTTACGTCGAATCACTTTTTAGAGATATTCCAAGATACTTTTAAATTTTTTTTAACTTCTGAATGACATTGCCAAATCGCTACTTTTGCCAGGAAGCTAAATTTTCAAAAACTTCACATATGTTTCCCAAAGGTTCCCTTTCTGACTTTAATTTTGCTCAACGATTTCCATTTTAGAATGATGAAACATCTAACAAACGATATTGTCGTATGAGTACAATTTTTGAAACCTATGACTTACAACCGTAAAAAATTGAAACTCATTGCCGCATATGGTGCGAAAATTTGTAAAATCGATATTATTGATCATTAATATTTGATCTTGCATGATGAGAAGAATTTCCCAAACAAATGACTTAGAGCCATCAACAATCAAAAATCATTGCGGTATTTTGAGCAACAATCGAAAAAATCAATATTATTGATCGGTATTTATCGATAATGACCGATGAGCAAAAATCCTTAACCAAGAAAACCAATCATAAAAACGATCACCACGCATTTTGTGCAAAAAGCACGGAAATCGATAATATTGATTATCGATCGATGACGTGTCATGAGTACGAATTCTGACAGGTTTAGTACTTACCTCCGACGAACTGTGTTGATTGGCTGCAAGTTTACCCACACACCCCGGTCTCCACAGCCGCAGCAGAAAAAAGCCATTTTCGTGCTACACGGCTAATTTAGTATGTAAACCCACGATTTTGAGGTAGCATTCAAAGTGAAGGTATCGAGTTCAAATTGGAATAGGAGCGACCTGCATCCATTTCCAGACTCCTGTTCAAAAATGAGCTCCCTAGCTCAATTTTAACTGGTAGCACAAGATCGTGAACGCCGTCTGAAAAAAGGAGACTAACAGAGAAAACTTGCGGTTTTTCAAAATTCTCTCAAATCCTAGGAAACCATTCTAAACCAATTTTGGGCAGTATATACAACTTTTTGCGCTCTTTTCAATGCAGTTTAGAGCTAATTTCTACCTTCAGCCTGAACTTAGATTTCGAAAAACGGGTTGCGCGCGTGGCCGATTCAAAGCCAAATCTTGTGCGCGCTTCGCGCGCACCGCAATATCCGAATCATTCTGAAAACCATGTTTGTGGATTTCCGAGTGCATTCAGGGGCCGTATGCATACCTCTCCCCGAGCGTCCCCGCGCGGGGATGGGGACGACCCCGAGTCATCCCCGGCATGCACATCTCTCCCCGGATCTTTGGGAGACGGGCTCCGCCTACATTTTGCGGGGATGGCGTACCCCTACGAGTTTGCTCGGGGACGATTACGGGGCACTTACCACCCGACCGAGCGGCGGCTGCTGCGAAACGGTATCGAGCGCGGCTGGCACCCTCGTCGTCTCGTGTCTCTTCGCAGACAGAGTGGAAGGCTGCCAGCTGCGGGCGACGGCGGCTCTATTTCGTCATACCGTACAGGGGGAGGCTCTCACGATAGCTGGAATTGTAAAGTGGTCAAATGACACGTGATGAGTTATGAGGCCGGATTCATCATTGCGCACACCCTGGGTTTGCCGAATTGGGTTGGGTTCAGCGCGAGCGTAACCCATTTTTCTGGGATTCATCAATTTAATAACCCATCAAGAAATGGGATTGGGTTTGGGTTCGCGCAACCTGAGGCGGGAGCGAGGGTTCGCTAAACCCAACGCAAAATGGGCAGGCAGATAACGCGCTCCAGCGCCAATTTCAGAAATAATGTGGTGTGATATGTAAAAATCACTTATAATGAATGCGTTTACTACCTATATACGCGATTGGAGAGATCGTCAGCATCTGTTCTCTATTTCTCGTGTTTAACGGACAACTTCAAAATATTCGGCTCAACCGCTAGCTGCAGAATGAATCTCTAGACTTCCAATAATGTTTCGAGTCCATCCTTTCCTCTAGTATTTCCGTCATCATCTCTCATTTTTTCCTCTTCTTTCATTTCTCAAATTTTCTGAACCCAGCATCTATGTCGTTCTTCTGTGCCACCCTGATTTAGATAGTGTTCATTTCTCATCCTAGTTTTAATTTTCTTTGAAGTTCTATCGTTCTCCTCTTTCTATGAGATCTATTTTCTTGTTCTTCTGTCCACGTAAGTTTATTTTCTCCCAGAAAGGCGAAAAGAAGGAGGGACGTCCTTAGGGAGCTGTGGGAGACCGGATCAGATCGATGTGAAAGAAATCTTTGTCAGAATATGAATGTTATACAAACTGCATCAAGTGAAAGATTCTCCCCAGTTTGAACCGTTCTGTTTCGCAAAATTGATTCTGTTCTATTTTGACTCGTCAAATATACGTATAACCACTGCAGTGTTATAACAGGTGTGTAAGTATAGCGTCTTGCTTTACTATGTACGGTGCACCTACTTAAAGGCAGGGTTCGCGATAAAAACGACTCTTGAGCTCTCTTTATAAGAATGTAGATTTGGCCATCACAAAAGTAAAAGTAAGTGAAAAAACCGGGAAATTCGCGGGAAAAACGCTCAAAAAATAAGTATAACGGCTAATTACCGGTGTCGGCCGGCCCCCTAATTAACGCGATTTTCATTAATGCTTGCTTATCCGGCATTTATTTTGCTGTTCAAGTAATCAGTAGTCTCCAGAAATGTTAAGAAAATACTTTAAAAGCAGAATGAAAGTTGACAAAACAGGCTTTTACCCAAATCTCAATAATTGGGGGCGGGAGGACACCAAGCCATAACTTTCTCCTGGGCGTTTTTTCTCCAATTTTTTACTTATTTTCACTTTTGTGATGGTCAGATCTACCATTCTACGGTGATAGCACAACAACCGATTTTATCGAGAACCGTGCCTTTAAAGGCACAGTCCAACCTCAGAATCGGTTCTCTATTGTTCTGCCCGTCTTGAAAACAGTCCCACGCTGATTCCAATGATGTCTCTGGAATCGTTCAAGACCCCCTGGTAACGGAGTAATGGCCCGTCAAAAATTGAGCTAGAAAAACTTGGTGGACGAGTTGTCCGAGGCTTGTAACTTCCGTTATTTGCAACCGCTGTATGCGAGCTGACCTGAGTGAAGAGAGAGGTCGAGAATGCAGGGAAGAACGGGGCTTATGATCGAAAAGCATCGTTCATCTCGCCACTGGTGAGCTTGAAAGATCGCAAAAGGGGCGTGCCAAAGTGGCTTCCCGAGGTGGGCGCCCCAGGGTGGCTTCCCCTTATATCTCGCTTATTCGGAGGAATTGAGAGCTCGCACTTGGCAAGTGGTGTACGGGGTGGGTCCACATCACAATTATATGGAAATGTCAGATTTCGTCCCTGAGCTTGGACTGTGCCTTTAAACACGGCAGTACTTTAAAGAATCGAAAAAGGGCACTAATTCACCCATAGCATACTCCATGATTCCCTGTTACTTCGATCGAAAAAAAGGAAAACACTTCAGAATAATCTATACAATGCTTGATAATGATAAATTTATTTATGCCCCCCCTTTAGAAAATCATTTTTCAAGTATTACAGGGGTTATTGCTGAAACGCAAAAAAATGCTACACAACGCAATATTTTTGAATATGCAGCCTGAATTTAGAACAACAGAAAATATTTGAACGAAGTCTTTCAAAATATGGGCTACAACTGGCTTCAGACAGCACAAGAAGTTATCGTTTAATGATTAAATAAGTATCAGTGTCCGATTAACTTTTTAGGGGTCTGACGATTTCAAAAAACACATAAATCAGCAGAAGAACATGAAAATTGAAACCACAAGAAAATATGGAGAACATTGCAAAAACAGTGACTACTAGAATGAGCATTCAACACTAGCTGCGCGATAATAGCGAAAAGTGCGATACAAGGTGTTGGCAAAAAAAATAATTGAGTACTGATTGGACGGAAAATCGGAGATAGGCTCGGGCATTGGGGGTACCAGCCGAGGTGATTTCGGACGAGGGGCTGATCCGAGGATACGAATTTGGGGGCGGAGTCGTGCTTTGCGCGAGCCGAGGGTCCGAGGGGGCGACGCCGTTTTCCTCGTAAGACCTTTCAAAACAGCAGCAGCGCCCTCCTTCAAACATGTCATCATTATCTCATCATTTGCAGACAAAATGTCTTTTTCTTCTTTTAGCCTTCATTTTCATTTCATTTTCATGTATTACACGGTAGAAACCCTGTGAAAGACGAACAAAAAACGAAATACAGCAGATAACTCTCAAGTGCCTTCTTGAATTCAGTGAATTCCCCAACTACCAACCCTGACCGAAGTAATTTATCAAACTCAGACCCCGCCCTGTTGAAAAATAAGTGCTGTTTCACATTCCGCCTGGCCCCAACAAGGCCCAATTTCACCGGCGCTCCCCTAGTAGTTGACGGTCTCAGGTTGAACAGCCGGCTAACCTTAATATAGTATGCAGCAATGGAAGTAGGACCTGGTGAGGTTGCGGACTTGTCCTAACATACGGTAGTTCGTTAGTGGTATCACTATTTTTTCCGAAGCAGCTGTGATAGATCGGTGCTGTGATAGACTATGAAGTGCTGTAGACTATGAGCTGCACTCCCATGAATGATCTTATACATCATTATCGTATCAAATCTTCTTCTCCTGTGCTCTAGAGTGGTTAGGCCCAAATTAGCGTTTCTGGTGACATAAGACTCGTAGCGATTAGTCTGAAACCTATGACAATCTATGACAGGAACCCTCTCTGTGGCTGCAGAGGAAGAAGGAGAAGTCTGAAACCATGATGTCCTGAAGTAAACGCTGCGTGTAAAAGTATAGGTGATGTATAGCAATAAATATCCTTGAATAAAGTTCCGCAATCCGGTTCTGAGTGCGAATCCTCTGTGAGTTTATCTAAGTGTTACTATGGGAGGGGTCACTACGGCATCGTACTTGGCCACGCCCATTTTCCTGCGTTTCGGCACTATTTGAGCACCAACCCGGGTTTTTCCTACCTATCCAAAATCAAGAGAGTCGTTGATGCGAAAATGGGCGTGGCCAAGTACAGCGCCATATTGCCCCCTCCCCCCTACTGCGATAATACCCAGTAAACACCCTGTATATTTGACTGTTTGACTCCCATGTTTTCAGGCGTGACATCAGGACCTACATATAAATGCGAGGCTAGCGTTAATGGAGACTACCGGTGGATACCCAATAACGTGAGCCGTTGCGTAATTGAAATTCCCACCCACACAGGAACTTCAATTTGATTTCTTGATATTTCAGCACCATGCGCAGCGGGCCTGGAATGCTACAACTGCTGCCGTTGACGAGAACGACGATTTTGGCGATCTCAACTCACACAAAAACGCAGCCCGTGAAGATGCAAATGCTGCCGAAGCCAATGAGGACGATGATTTCGACCTTTTTGAATAAGAGGACAACCTGCATTTGTGATCGAACTGCCCGGAGCCACTATAGATATTTTATATTTAGCAAATGATAGAATATATATATATATATATATATATATATATATATATATATATATATATATATATATATATATATATATATATATATATATATATATATATATATATATATATATATATATATATATATATATATATATATATATATATATATATATATATATATATGTTTAGCTCTTTATAGTTTGCTTATGTTTAGCCATTCTAGTAATACTTAGCTCACTTGTTTTGGGCATGTCTCATATATTTGTTGCAAAAATGTCATATTTGGGTATCATTGATCAGGGTCAAGGGCAGATCCGAGTGAAAGCAAGGAAAACTGGTCCACAACCGTGAAAACCAGACTGTCAGTGGTGCATGTATATCCAATACAATGATGTAGAAGAGTTCTTGTCGAGTATTTACTCGAAAAAATTATGCGGTTCTGTTCATCCAACAAAGTTGAGGTTGCTAAAGTTGCTAAAGTTGAGAGATATTTTTATGTCTCTACTCCGTTGGATGATCAGACCCTATAATTTTTCAGTTCAAAAACAACTGAATCGTGAGCAGACGTTTTTGCACTCGAGCAATTTTAACCTGTCTCCTGGTTTTTTTTCGGTTGTGAGCCTTTGGTTCTTACCCATGAATTTTGAAGTGTCATTCCGTGCTTATCTTGTGCATTCGAAGTACTTAAAAATCTTGTATGAACGTGTTCTGATCAGATTCAGTTTGATTTCCAACCCGCATGAAGATGGACTTTTGTTGTAATCAATTTTCTGGAAATTGTAGAGAAAAATAGTTTTCTGCAACACTGAGCCGAAGTTATATAGTAGAATTGCTGTAGTTTACTGTCAATTCAATAAATCTTTGTCGTCAACTATTATAATATAAGGTGGTAAAAAGGTTATAAATTCAAGTATTATGGAGCAGTAATAGTCAAAGAAGTGTAGAAGTAGTATTAAAGTACTAGTATTGGCATAATAACGGTGAAAATATAGTGGAATACGACGAAAACCGTTTTTACGGTTTTGAATTCCCGCGCTTTACTTAAAAAAGGTCCGCGGATCAGCCGCCAAGAGAAGCGGGGGGTTGGTCTGAGGGCGCTCGGGGGCTGCTGCCGAGTTCGGGACGCTCGGATGAGTCCCGACGGACACTCGGCTGGTGCCCCCCGAATGTCCGAGGGCGTCGCGAAAATACGTAGTGTATTCGCAGACGCCTCTCGTGCCTGCAGGAAATGGGTTAGGGGAACCAATCCACATTTGCGCTGATGAATCAAAGGTGGTGGGTTATCCAACCCAAACCCATTTTTCCAACCCAGGTCTGCCAAACCCAGAGTTTGCGCCAACCCATTTTTCAGTGATGAATCCGGCCTATGGAGGGATTAAGAAGGGAACATATATTAGAAGAGAATCACAAAACGGATAGTAAATAAAGCAGTAAGTATAAAGAAGAACTTTGAACTTAAACGCTCTTTGTTGTTTTTGAATTTCATCGTAATCAATGTCTTGTTTTCTCTACTTGGTTGTGAGCAAAATGTTTTGTCGCGATAAGCAGAGGAAACTGAAAGTTTTATTGGGAAAAAGAAGAATCATTTTTAAAAAAGCTGTCCAAGAGACAGGTCTCCCAAATACAGTAACTATCAAAACCCCCCGAAGAGATATTCCTCTTTTTAACACTAGTTTTTTGGGCTTTTAATTGAGACCCGTGGTAGCATTCCTGCGATAGCCATTTTGTAATAAAATTGTTGAGCATTTGAAAATCTCCCTTTATCCGGGATTGTCGTAGGTGAAATTAAAGAAATTATTTCAGATTTCCCATCAAACTTCAACTGGTTCAAAAATATATGCTCTTCTGCCATGGTTATCCAGACACTATGGTTTAAAAATGCTTTTCCTTAATTGAAATCCGGCGGTTTAAGGTACGGTTTCAAGGATACTGCCGGAAGGATTGTACCGTGGCCATCTACCGAGGAGGCCGACAGCCACCTAGCTATTTTCCTCCAATTAAAACAGAAGATTAAGGCATCCAGTTGTGTTCTTTTTATTCTACAAAATATTTATTCGAGTCAGGAATGCAGTTTTTCAAAATTTCATGGTTGCACAGCAAATTAAAGGCAGGGTTCTCGATAAAATCGGCTGTTGTGTTATCACCGTAGAATGGTAGATCTGACCATCAAAAAAGTGAAAATAAGTAAAAAATTGGAGAAAAAACGCTCAGGAGAAAGTTATGGCTTGGTGTCCTCCCGCCCCCAATTATCGAGATTTGGGTAAAAGCCTGTTTTGTCAACTTTTATTTTGCTTCTTAAGTAATTTCTGAACATTTCTGGAGGTTACTGATTGCTTTAACAGAAAAATATATGTCGGATAAGCAAGCATTAATGAAAATCGCGTTAATTAGGGGGCCGGCCGACACCGGTAATTAGCCGTTATACTTTGTTTTTGAGCGTTTTTCCCGCGAATTTCCGCGGTTTTTCACTTACTTTCACTTTTGTGATGGCCAAATCTACATTCTTATGAAGAGAGCTCAAAAGTCGTTTTTATCGCGAACCCTGCCTTTAAGTGGGCATTGCCGCTCCATTTCCTTCTTTAACGGGGGACAAAACCGCACAAGAAGTTGATTTGTACTTATCATAATGCTATTTACGGAAATTATGGAACACGACGGGATGTTGAAGGTAATGGTATAAGAAACAGAATGCCTTTATTTTGAAAAATGCTTGGAAACAACAAAGATAATAATAATTTGAAGAGGAAAGACGTCTATCCGTCACAATGCTAAAATGTGCATTCGAAAATAATTTCAAGCCATCTCGAAGCTTTGTTAAAAAACCCCATCACCAGCAATCTTTGACAAACTTGAACAAATTTAATAAGCTCATTTTTTTTTATTAAACATGCACAAAGAATAGTGGACAGTATTGAATTCGACTATTGAAACAAGATACGAACCTAATGAACATTTGAGTTCAATAAAACTTCCATGGCACCTTGCCATTCACTTCCTTTCTCTTCAACATGAGTTGGTAACTTCTGTTTGCTTTGCTTTTTGTTTTCCTTGTCACTTCCTCTTTCTTCCTTTTCTCTTGTAATCGTTCTTTTTTGAATTACGCATCTTCTTCAACTTCTACTTCTTCTAGTTTCACTATTCTCTTCTTCTCTTGTCCTTCTTCCTCTTAATCTTATTTCATCCTCATCTTTTTTATTCCATCCCTATTTTTCCTTTATATTTACCCCATCGTTGCTTCACTCATCTCTCAATTCTCTGTTTTGCTCTTTCTCTCTTTCCTACACATCTTTTATCCACTTGTTTTCCTTCAACTCCTCATTTCTCCTTTTCTCTCCCTTTTTCTATTCCTCTACGTCGTTCTCCTTATTGCTGCTCTTCTTTCTCTTCTACTTCTTCTTTTTGTTAATCCGTTTCATCGTCTTTCTTATTTTCTGTTGTTCTTACCCTTCCTGATTCTCCCAGCACGATCATTATTCTGTTGTGTAATGGAACATACGTTGTCCGCAGAAGCGAACCGGAATTTGGCTCCGAGAACGACTGTAACGTCCAGAGTCAACAACGGAGGAATAAAGGGGAAAATGAAGAAGTTGTAGGAAAAAGTCGAAAAACAAAAAAAGAGAACATTTGAGACGGAAAATCTAAGAGAGAGAGGGGCAAAGGGATCAGACATGATGAAGAAGTTGAAGGCAAAAAAGAAGCATTAGAGAAAGAATATGACTAAGAAAAGAGGAAAAAGAAAATTGAAGAGAAATGACGAATAAAGCAAAAAAAAGGTGAAGACAAAGAAAAAAGTGCTGGAAGAAAACAATATGGAGAGAAGATGTAAAAGAAGAGGAAGACGAAGGAGAAAAAAAGACTTTGACGTAGCAGAGCAGAAAGAGAAAAGAAGAAGATGAAAGTGGGAAAAAGAACACTAGGAATGAATGATGGATGGATGGATGGATGGATGGATGGATGGATGGATGGATGGATGGATGGATGGATGGATGGATGGATGGATGGATGGATGGATGGATGGATGGATGGATGGATGGATGGATGGATGGATGGATGGATGGATGGATGGATGGATGGATGGATGGATGGATGGATGGATGGATGGATGGATGGATGGATGGATGGATGGTTGGATGGATGGATGGAGAGATGGATGGATGGATGGATAGAGAGATGGATGGATGGATGGATGGAGAGATGGATGGATGGATGGATGGATGGATGGATGGATGGATGGATAGATGGATGGATGGATGGATGGATGGATGGATGGATGGATGGATGGATGGATGGATGGATAGATGGATGGATGGATGGATGGATGGATGGATGGATGGATGGATGGATGGATGGATGGATGGATGGATGGATGGATGGATGGATGGATGGATGGATGGATGGATGGATGGATGGATGGATCTGTGGGTGACATGGATGGATGGATGGGTGACATGGATGGATGGATTTATCGATTTGACGGACGGATTTCCGACGGACGGACGGACGGACGGACGGGATGGATTGACGGATCGAATTTGAATGGACGGATTCGGACGGACGGACGGATTGACGGACGGACGGATGGACGATCGGACGGACGGACGGAACGGATTATCGATGGAACGGACGGACGGATTTGACGGACTGGACGGACGAATTGACGGATTGACGGACTGGAATGGATTTGATGAATGACGGACTGGACGGATGGATTTGATGGATTGGACGGACGGATCTGGACGGACGGATTTGGACGGACGGACGGACGGAATTTGACCGGACGGACGGACGGATCGGACGGACGGACTGGACTCGACGGACGGACGGATTGACGGATTGACGACGATTTGGACGGACGGACGGATCGGACTGGACGGACGGACGGACGCGATCGATCGGACGGACGGACGGATTTGGACGGACGGATTTGACTGGATCTGACGGACGGACGGATTTGACGGATTCGGACGGACGTGATTTGAATGGACGGACTTTTGATTTGACGGACGGACGGACGGACGGACGGACGGACGGACGGACGGACGGACGATCGACGGACGGACGGACGGATCGACGGACGGACGGACGGACGGACGGACGGACGGGACGGACGGACGGACGGACGGATCTGGACGGACGGACGGACGGACGGATCGGACGGACGGACTTGGACGGATCTGGACGGACGGACGGACGGATCGCACGACGACGGACGGACGGACGGACGGACGGACGGGACGGACGGACGGACGGACGGACGGACGGACGCACGACGGACGGACGGACGGACGACTGACGGACGGACGGACGGACGGACGGACGGACGGACGGACGGACTGGACGGACGGACGGACGGACGGACGGACTCCGACGGACGATCTGACGGACGGACGGACGGACGACGACGGACGGACGGACGGATTTCGGACGGACGGACGGACGGATCGGACGGACGGACGGATTCTTCGGACGGACGGATCGGGACGGACGGACGGACGGATTGGACGGACGGACGGACGGGACGGACGGACGGACGGACGACGGACGGACGCAGGATTTGGTTTGACGGATTTGACGGATTTGACGGATTTGACGGATTTGACGGACGGATTTGACGGACGGATTTGACGGACCACTTTGACGGAGCGGACGCACGATTTGACGGACGGACGATTGACGGACGGACGGGACGGACGGACGGACGTGATGGGACGGACGGACGGATTTGACGGACGGACGGACGGACGGACGGACGGACGGACGGACGGACGACGGACGGACGGACGGACGGATTTGGACGGACGATCGACGATTTGACGGATTTGACGGACGGACGCACGGACGCGACGGACGGACGGACGGACGGACGGACGGACGGACGGATTTGACGGACGGACGGACGGACGGACGGACGGACGGATCGGACGGACGGACGGACGGACGGACTGGACGGACGACGACGGACGGACGGATCGGGACGATCGACGGACTGGACGGACGGATCGACGGACGGATTTGGATCGACGGACGGACGGACGGACGGATCGGACGGACGGACGGACGGACGGACGGACCCGGACCCGGATCTGACGGATCGACGGACGGACGGATCGGACGGACGGACGGACGGATTTGGACGGACGGATCGGACGGACGGACTGACCCGGACGGACCTCGTGATCGGACGGACGGACTGGACGGACGGACTCCGACCCGGACGGACCCGGGACTCCGTGGACCTGGACGGACGGACCCGGACGGACTGCGACGGACGGACGGACTGACCTGGACGGACGATCCGACGGACGGACGGACGGACGGACTGACCTGGACGGATCGGACGGACCTGGACGGACGGACGGACGGACGGACGGACCGGACGATGACGGACGGACGGACCTGGGACGGACCTGGACGGACGGACGCAGATTACCGGACGGACGGACGGACGGATCTGGACGGACGGACGGACCTGGACGGTGACGGACGGACGGATCGGACGCAATTGACGGACGGACGGACGGACGGACGGACGGACGGACGGATCTGACCTGGATCTGGACGGACTGGACTGGACGGACGGATCTGGACGGACTGGACGGACTGGACGGATTCCGGACGGACGGACGGACTTGGACTGGATTCGGACTTGGACGGATCTGGACTGGACGGACGGATCGGATCGATCTACGTGACGGGGACGGACGGACGGACGGACGGACTTGACGGACGGACGGACGGATTTTGGACGGACGGACGGACGGACGGATTTGACGGATTTGACGGACGGATTTGGACGGACGGACGGACGGATTTGACGGACGGATTTGACGGATTTGACGGACGGATTTGGACGGACGGACGGACGGACGGACGGACGGACGGACGGATTTGGACGGACGGATTTGACGGACGACGGACGGACGGACGGATTTGACGGATTTGACGGACGGATTCGGACGGATTTGACGGACGACGGATTTGACGGACGGACGGACGGATTTACCTGACGGACGGACGGACGGACGCACGGACGGACGGACGGACGGATTGGACGGATTTGACGGATTTGACGGACGGACGGACGGACGGACGGACGGACGGATTTGACGGACGGACGGACGACGTGATTTGACGGACGGACGGACGGATGGACGACGACGGACGCGACGGACGGATGACGGACGGACGGACGGACGGACGGAGACGGACGGACGGACGGACGGACGGATTGACGGACGGACGGATTGATCGGATTGACGGACGGACGGATGGACGGACGGATTTGACGGACGGATCGGACGGACGGACGGACGGACGGACGGACGGATCGGACGGATTTTAATTCGACATGATCTTGACGGACGGATTTGGACGGATTTGACGGACGGACGGACGGATTTTGATCGGACGGATTTTAATCGGACGGACGGACGGACGGACGGACGGACGGACGGACGGACGGATTGGACGGACCTCAACGGACGGACCTCGACGGACGGACGGACGGACGGATTTGACGGACGGACGGACGGACGGACGACGGGACGGCACTACGGACGGACGGATGGCTACTGGACGGACCCGTGGACGGACGGGACGGACGGACTGGACGGACGGACGGACGGACGGATTTGACCACGGACGGACGGACGGACGGACGGACGGACGACTGACTGACTGACCTGACCGGACGACCGACCCGGACGGACCTGACTGACGGACCTGACCTGGACCTGACCTGACCTGACCTGGACCTGACCGGACTCGGACGGACCTGACCTGACCTGGACGGATCTGACCTGACGGACCTGACCCGGACTGACTCGGACGGATCTGACCTGACTCGGATCTGACCTGACGGATCTGACTCTGACCTGGACGGACGGACGGACGGACGGATCGACCTGACCTGGATCTAACGGACGGACGGACTCTGACGACGGACGGATCTGACTCTGACGGACGGACGGATCGGACTGGACGGACGGACGGATCGACGATCGGATCGACGGACGGACGGACTAGACGGATTTGACGGACCTGGACCTGGACGGACGGACGGACGGACGGACGGACGGACGGACGGACCGGACTGGGATCGACGGACGGACTGGATCGGGATTTGACGGATTCGATCGACTTGACTTGGGACCTGATCTTGGACGGATTTGACTGGACTGATCGGACGGATCGGACGGATTTACTTGACGGACGGACGGACGGATTTGACGGACGGACGGATTTGGACGGACGGATTGGACGACGGATTTGACGGACGGACGGATTGCTGGACGGACGGACGGATTTGGACGGACGGACGGACGGACGGACGGACGGACGGATTTGGACGGACGGATTTGGATTTGGACGGACGGACGGACGGACCCGACTTGACGGACGGACGGATTTGGACTATGGACTTGACGGACGACTTGACCCGGACGGATTTTGATCCGACTTGACCTGATTTGACCACTGACGGATTTGACGGATTTGGATTTGACGGATTTGACGGACGGACCTGATTTGACTTGGACTGACTGACTTGACGGGATTTGACCCGGATCTGACGGACTTGACGGACTTGAC
This sequence comes from Aplectana chamaeleonis, assembly GCA_029168955.1. Taxonomy (NCBI): domain Eukaryota; kingdom Metazoa; phylum Nematoda; class Chromadorea; order Rhabditida; family Cosmocercidae; genus Aplectana; species Aplectana chamaeleonis. The sequence goes on along the minus strand of JAPDOI010000060.1, from coordinate 2,258,203 downwards.
GGATTGGACTTGACTTCGACGGACGGATGGACGGACGGATCGGACGGGACGGGGATTTGGACGGACGGACGGATTTCCGACGGATCGACGGACGGACGGATTTGATTTCCGACGGACGGACGGACGGACGACCTGATGACTGACTCGACCTGACCTGACCTGACTGACTGATTTTGACCGGACGGACTGGACCTGACGGACGGACTTGACTCTGGATTCCGGACGGACGGACGGATTTGACGGACGGACGGATTCGGACGGACGGGACGGATGGACGATGACGGACGGACGGACGCATCGACGGCACTTAATTTGGACTTCCGGACGGACTTGACTTGATCGACCTGACCTGGACGGACCTGGACGGACTCACCGACGGATTTGACGGACTGGACGGACGGATCGGACCGAATGGACGGACGGACGGATCTGACGGACGGACGGACGGACGGACACTGACGGACGGACGGATTCGGACGGACTCTGGACGGACGGGACTGACTTGACGGACGGACGCACGATTTGATTTGGATTTGACGGACGGACGGACGGATTTGACGGATTTACGGACGGACGGACGGACGGACGACGGACGGACGGACGGACGGACGGACGGACGGACGGACGGATCTGGACGGACGGACGGACGGACGGACGGACGACGGACGGACGGACGGACGGATCGATTGACGGATTTGACGGACGGACGGATTTGACGGATTTGACGGATCGGACGGATGGATTTGACGGACGGGACTAATTTGACGGACGGATTGACGGATTTGACGGACGGATTTGACGGATCGGACGGATTTGATTGACGGACGGACGGACGGACGGACGGACGGACGGACGGACGGACGGATTTGACGGACGGATGGACGACGGACGGACGGACGGATTTGACGGACGGACGGACGGACGGGAGTGATTTTGATGGACGGACGGACGGATTGGACGGACGGACGGACGGACGGACGGACGGACGATTTGACGGATTGACGGACGGACGGATTTGACGGACGGACGGACGGACGGACGGACGGACGGACGTGACGGACGGATTTGACGGATTTGGACGGACGGACGGACGGACGGACGGACGGACGGACGGACGGATTTGGACACGGATTTGACGGATTTGACGGACGGACGGACGGACGGACGGACGGACGGGACGGACGGACGGACGGACGGACGGACGGACGGACGGACTTGACGGACGGATTTGACGGATTTGACGGACGGATTGACGGACGGATTTGGACGGACGGACGGATTTGACGGATTTGAATGACGGACGGATTTGACGGACGGACGGACGGATTTGACGGACGGACGGACGGACGGACGGACGGCGATTTGACGGATTTGACGGACGGACGGATTTGACGGACGGACGACGACGGACGGACGGATTTGACGGACGGATTTGACGGACGGACGGAATGACGGGACGGACGGATTTGACGGATTGACGGACGGACGGATTTGACGGACGATTTGACGGATTTGACGGACGGACGGACGACGGACGGACGGATTGACGGACGGACGGACGGACGGACGGACGGACGGACGGACGACGATTTGACGGACGGGACGGACGGACGCACGGACGGACGGACGGACGCGACGGACGGATTTGGACCGGACCTGGGATCTGGACGGACGGATTGACTGGATTGACTGGACGGACGGACGGACGGACGGACGGACGGACGCCGACCTGGACGGACGGACCTGGACGGACCTGGACGGGACGGACTCTGACCTGGACCGGACTCGGACTGGACGGACTTGACCTGATTCTGACGGACCTGGGACGGACGGACGGATTGATGGACTGGACGGATCGGACGGACGGACGGACGGATTTGATTTGACGGACGGACGGACGGATTTGATCTGGATTTCATCGGACGGACCGGATTTGGACGGATTTGACCTAGACGGACGGACGGGATTTGACGGATCTGGATTTGATTGACGGACGGACGGACGGACTGGACGGACGGACGGGACGGACTGGAATTCGGACGGATTTGACGGACGGATTTGGACGGACGGACGGACGGACGGATTTGACGGACTGGACTGGACGGATTTGACGGATCGACGACGACGGTCGACGGACGGACGGACGGATTTGACGGCCCGGATTTGACGGATTTGACGGACGGACGGATTTGACGGACGGACGGATTTGGACGGACGGACGATTTGACGGATTTGACGGACGGACGGATTTGGACGGATGACGGATTACTGGACGGACGCACGACGGGATTTGGACGGATGGACTGGATGGATTTGGACGGACGGATTTGACGGACGGACGGACGGACGGACGGACGGATGATTTGACGGATGGACTGACTTGACGGACGGACGGACGGACGGACGGACGGGATCGGACGGACGGATTTGACGACGGACGGACGGACGGACGGATTTGACGGACGGATTTGACGGACGACGATTTGACGGACGGTCGACGGACGGACGGACGGATTTGGACGGACGGACGGACGATTTGGACGGACGGACGGATTTTACGGACTTGACTTGGACGGACGGACGGATGGACGGACGGACGGACGGGACGACGGACGGACGGACGGACCGACGACGGACGGACGGACGGATCTGACGGACGGACGGACCCGGACGGACGGACGGACGGACTTGGACGGACTTGACCTGACGGACGGACGGATTTGACGGACCCAGACCCGGACTGGATTTGACGACGGATTTGACGGACGGACGGACGGACGGACGGACGGACGGACGGACGGACGGACGGACGGATCCGACGGACCCTGGACGACCCAGACGGACCCGGGACCTGGACGCTGACCTGGACCGACCTGACCGGGACCCGGACGGACCCGGATCTGACGGACGGACTGGACCCGGACCCGGACCCGGACGGACGGACGGACGGACTCTGACTCTGGACGCGACGGATTTGACGGACGGATCTGGACTGGACGGACGGACGGACGGACCTGGACTCCGACCTGGACTTCGGACGGATTTCACGGACTCCGGACGGACGGACGGGACGGACCACCACGGACGGACGGACGGATCGGACGGACGGACGGACTGGACGGACGGACGGACGGACGGACGGACTGGATCGGATTTGACCTGGATTTGACTGACGGTGACGGACGGACGCGACGGACGGACGGACGGACGGACGGACGGACGGACGGATTTGACGGATTTGACGGACGGGATTTGACGGATTTAACCGACGGATTTAATTGACTACTTGGACGGATTTGACGGACGGATCGGACGATCGGATTTGACGGACGGACGGATTTGACGGATTTGACGGATTTGGATCTACGGACGGACGGATTTGACGGATTTGATTGACGGATTTGGACGGACGGATTTTTGACGGATTGACGGATTTGACGGACGGACGGGACGATTTGACTTGACGGACGGACGGATTTGACGGACGGACGGACGGACGGACGGATTTGGACGGACGGATTTGACGGACGGACGATGACACGGACGGACGGACGGACGGACGGACGGATTTGGACGGGACGGACGGACGGACGGGACGGATTTGACGGACGGACGGACGGACGGACGGACGGACGGACGGACGGACGGACGGACGGACGGACGGACGGATTTCGGATTTGACGGACGACGACGGACGGATGGATTTGGACGGACGGACGCACTTTGACGGATTTGACGGACGGACGGACGGACGGACGGATTTGACGGACGGACGGACGGATTTGGACGGATTTGACGGACGGATTTGGACGGATCGACGGATCGACGAATGACGGACGGACGGATTTGACGGACGGACGGACGGACGACGGACGGACGGATTTGACGGACGGATTTGGACGGACGGACGGATTTGATTTGACGGACGGACGGACCACCCTGACGGACGGGACCCGACCCGACCCGACCCGGATTTGACGGACGGACGGACGGACGGACGGACCGACGGGACGGCCTTTGACCCAGACGGACGGCACCGGACGGACCTGACACGGACGGACGGAATTGGACGGACGGACCTGGACGGACTGACCAGACGGATTCGACGACGGACAGAACCGAATGACTTGACCTGACCTGGACGGACGACTGACGGACGGACGGATTCAGACGGACGGACTTGATCTGACTCCGACGGACTGACGTGACTGACCTGGACGGACTTGGACGGATCGATCGGATCTGGACGGGGACGGATCTTGACGGATCTGACTTTGACCGGACGGATTTGACCTGGATGACGACGGACTGGATCTATTCGGATCGGGATAACGGATCTTGATCGGATCTGACGGACTTGATCTGGATCTGATCTGATCTTGATTCGACTAATGGAATGAACACTTGATCTGATTTGAATGGAATGGAATGGAATGGAATGAATGGAATGGAATGAATGGAATGGAATGGAATGATCGAATGGAATGGAATGAATCAAATGAATGAATGGAATGGAATGGAATGAATGAATGAATGGAATGGAATGAATAATGGAATGGAATGGAATGGAATGGAATGGAATGGAATGGAATGGAATCGAATGGAATGGAATGGAATGGAATGGAATGCAATGGAATGGAATGGAATGGAGATGAATGGAAAGGAATGGAATGGAATGGAATGTAAAGGCATAGAATGGAATGGAATCAACCTGAATGGAATGGAATGGAATGGAATGTAAAGGAATGGAATGGAATGGAATAGAATGGAATGGAATCGAATGGAATTGAATGGAACGGAATTGAAAGGACTCGAGTGGAATGGAATGGAATGGAATGGAATGGAATGGAATGGAATGGAAATGAATGGACTCAAATGGAATGGAATGGGATGGAATGGAATGAATGAATGGAATGGAATGGAATGGAATGGAATGGAATGAATGAATGAATGGAATGGAATGAATGGAATGAATGAATGGAATGGAATGGAATGAATGGAATGGAATGGAATGAATGAATGAAATGGAATAAAATGGAATGAAATGGAATAAAATGGAATGAAATGGAATGGAATGGAATTAATTGGAATGGAATGGAATTAAATGGAATGGAATGGAATGGAATGAATGGAATGAATGGAATGGAATGGAATGGAATGAATGGAATGGAAGAATGGAATGAATGGAATGAAAATGAAGGAAGAATGGAAGGGAATGAATGGAATGGAATGGAATCATTGAATGAATGGAATGGAAGGAAGGGAATGGAAGGAATGGAAGGAAGGAAGGAAGGATCTGAATGGATTTGAATGGAATGAAGGAAGGGAAGGAAGGAAGGAATGAATGGAATGGAAGGAATGAAGGAATGAATGGAATGAATGGAATGGAAGGAATGTGGAATCAAGGAAGGAAGGAATGGAATGGAATGGAAGGAAGGAAGGAAGGAATGGAATGAAGGAAGGAAGGAAGGAAGGAGGGATGAAGGAAGGAATGGAAGGAAGGAAGGAAGGAAGGAAGGAAGAAGAAACATGTCAAAAGAAAGGAAAAAAGAAGTAAGGAAGAAGAAGAGAAAGAATAATAAGAAGAAATTGATCACAGGAAAAAGGAAAAACAAGAAATGAAAGGAAGCAGAATGCTGTATAAGATTTAAGGACAAGAAGAGGGAGGGATTTAAGTAGACAGTTACGTGTCGTGAAACTTTGGTTAAACTTGAATGTTTTTCGTGTTCTTATCTTGTGTCAATCCAGTGAAGTGGAACGGGATCACCACTTAGGGTGTTTACTGGTTTGTATTTACACCTAAATACTGGACTTTTTTTATTTTGACCATACTTTTTGTTGTAACACCGTCATCAATTTCTTCAATCACTTCTCCTCCCTCTTTCCTTTTCTCTTCCTTCTTTTCTCTAAATTTTCCCTTGGCCTTCTTGTTCTTAGTCATTTTCTTCAACATCTTCTTTTCCGCTACTTCTCCTTTTCTTCAACGTATTCATATTTTCCTTCTTTTTCTTTCTGATTTGGTTTGTTGTTCTCCATGTTCATCGTTTTCGCTTTTTCTTCTTTCTTCAACTTTCTTTCTTCATCCTCTTCTTCTTTTCTCCCTTCTTCCTCTCTTTCCTGCTCGTTCTTTTTCTTTTTGTTCCCATTATTTTTATTTTGTTCTCCGTTTTCTTGATTTTCCCTCTAATTATATATTTTATTAAATAAATATGCATAAAAACTTTATATTCAAAGAAGATTCACACAATTAAATCTCTAAGTATCTTTCAGTAAAGAGCCACAGAGTTGCTTGTTGTTTGAGATAATAGGCAAACAATTCGTACCTGATATTATATAATTTTTACTATAAACCTGAGTACTAATTTACATACAATCGGAGTGCTTAATTTTCTACTGCGGAGGCCAAGCTTCCACTAACGATATAAGTTTTAGGTTCATGGAATGAATGAGTGCTCAAATAAAATATGGTCACCTTACTCAATCAAAATGACCGTATCACTGATTAAATGAATGAATCAGGTCGAATATTTTAATCTTCGAGTTACGAAAAAAGAAGACTTTTTTCTCAAGTCGTACTATAAGTAGAGAACTTATCTAAAATACTTGCCAGGAAACGCGGTAAACTCGTAATTAGCAAAGAGTATCACGAGCATCCCTTGGGATCAGGGATGAACGGAACTCCGATTTCCAATTTCCGATTTCCGATGGTTTTTGACCTTATGATTTCCGATTTCCGAAAAAAGCCTAAAAATGCGGGAAAAATCGGAAATATCCACGAAATCAGACTTGTTTCTACACTTTGCCTTACCAAATTTCTAGGGGGTTATTTCGGGCGCTGAATTCGAATTCGAGGTTCGTCTTCACTTTTAGCAAAGCCAGGGTTGATAGTAAAAGGGCTTTCGACGCGTGTTAACCACCACCTTCGAACGCGGAATTACCACCAACCTCACGCGAGTGAACCGCCAGGTTTGTGCGAGCTTAAAAGTCTTTCGATTCGAAAGGAGGACATCCATGACGCCGTAGAAAGCGTGTAGGACCCAAATGAGCTCGTGCAAGATGTGCGCGGGACCGCAGTGGAAGTGTGCAGGGTGTGAGCAGGACTTCTCAGTAAAGTCCTACACGCTTTCTTCAACGTCCTGCGCACCTCCTGTGAAGTTCTGCACACATTCCCCAACGTCCTGCATACTCCCACTCAAGTCCTGAACGGATTGCTCGATCTCCTGCACACTCCCACTGGGGTCCTGTGCCACTTCGTCAAAGTCCTGAACGCTTTTCACTACGGCTGGAGTACTCTTCAGCAAAAGCAAGCGCAAGGAACACGCGTCATGGTATCCGATCTCGCGTTAAAGGCATCATACGCGCTGAAAACCACTCACCGTTTTTTTAAAGTTTGAATCTTAGGTTGGGCCCCCTGAGAACGTGGGTAGAGTTTTTCGGGTCACCGACGCATTATTGGGAAGATATGGGTGATCGAATGCCTCGAATTCCACCAAAAGAGGCCGGCCTTCTGACAGCCAAGTGGCATAAAATGAAAAAGAAAGAAGCTTCTCAACAAGCTATATCGCGTAAATGAATGGAAGTAGATGTGTCATTTGTTGATAAGCTACCGTCTTTTCTCATTCGAGGCCACATGGCTGTCGGAAGGCCGGCCTCTTTTGGTGGAATTCGAGACATTCGATCTCCCATGTCTTCTTCGGTGACCCGACAAACTCTACCCACGTGCTCAGGCGGGCCCAGCCAATGATTCAAACTCAAAAAAACGATGAGTGGTTGAAGGCATCGTACGCCCTGAAATACACTCACCGTTTTTTGGGTTTGAATCATAGGTTGGGCCCGCCTGAGAACGTAGGTAGAGTTTTTTGGGTCACCAACGCATTATTGTGAAGATATGGGAGACCGTATGGCTCCAGCTGCGTCAAAAGAGTATTTACATAAAAAAATTGTTAAATAAAGAAGGACAAGTCCAAGTTTTTTTTCTGGTGGGCACAGTTAAGAAGGGAGGGTTAAGAAATGCGCTGAACGCATTTGCGATTTCCGATGGTTTTCGGCGTTCCGATTTCCGAATTCCAAAATTTCGAAGGTCGTTCCGATTTCCGCAATCCAGAAAAAAATTTCCGCTCATCCCTGCTTGGGATCAAAACTATGAAATGCAGATAAGCAAGAGCTATTCAACCTATCTACATAAAATTGTAGCAAAGTCGTCGTCCCAAGTCGTCAAGGTTGCACTCGCTTGGAACGTTTGGAGTTTTATTTCCGCTCTTTTGCAATAACAAATGGTGTTCAAAAAGCGACACCCTTTTGCAGAACTTTGTGGAGCTCAGCCTCAAAATTGTTCGAGATTTTTTTTTGAGAAATGATGTGAGTTGCCGGTAACTACATTGACCAATCGATGAGAGCAACTGATGTCAGCCCCTCACGTGAAAGTCACACCATTTACGAAATCATCCACCAAACTCTGAAGAATCGTTTGCACCCATAACGTCGACCAGCTGCTGGCGGCGGGCTCGTTCGGCAGCCGAGCTGCTGGCCGCACTCCGTCTCTGCGCGCTGACTCTCTTTCTCTGACGCAGCACCCGTCCCTCGAGACGGAGACTGTCGCGCCGTCGTGGGGTGATAAGTGACCGAAGACGCTCGGGGACGATGAGATTAGAGCGCGATTATGGGATGGGTCGCGTTATTCCACCATAGTGAATATTTATTTCGATGGGAATTCGACAGTTGTCGGACATTAGCCTACTCAATGTTAGTCAACAGCGTCAGGTAACATTTCAGGGACGGTGTCATTGACAAGATGCACGCATGTCTTGTAGACACATTTGTTATACAGAAATTAATTGCGGAAAATTTCAGAATCTGGCAAAGCTCGTCACAGTTCTGACAGGTGTTTGAATTGGCTGTTTACCTTCTGATACGCTGCTACTCTACTTTCTGTTCATTGAATTAGTTTTTTTTTCGTTACTCTTACTTCACATTATTTCTGTGTTCATTCGTTCATTCATTCAACGACTTTATTTTGGAAATAAAGAAACATACATATACACCTAACAATTGCTCGATGCAACGAAAGGATTTGTAAGAAAATATCATGCCGTTATAAGGCCCCGGTCAGACTTCGTCGAAAAAACTGCTGAGTCCGACTGAGTCCGAATGAGTCCGGGGTGGAAAAACCTGCTGAGTCCCACTGAGTCCGGTTGCCCATAGCGCCAACCAACTCCTCTGCGAAACACGCAATTGATAGTGACAATTATCACATCAGCTGTGAATCGGAACGTGTTTGGTGGCTGATTTTTCTTGTTTTCAACATGTCTGAATCTGATTTCTGTATCAGCAGCAGGAGGGGCAGAGCGCAGACGACGAGAGTCGAGATGCGGCGGGACTCGACAGGTCGCAGTCGGCCGAAAAAAATGCACCCAAATCACGTGAGAAATACCTATATCGACCGGGTGGGGTGAGGATGATTTCGGTGGGACTCAGTGGGACTCAGTTGGACTCAGTCGGTGCATCGGCCCCGCCCTTGTACGCATGAGAACCATCAGTATCGACCGGGGGGATTGCGGTGGGCATCAGACGGTCGCAGTCGGACTCAGTGGGTTGATTTTTTTGCACATTTCTCACGAACCCGGTGCGTATCGACCCGGTGGGACTCAGTAGATCCACCGACTATGACGGGGGCCTAAGAACGACGCAAAAGTCGCAGACACTTCTCTCTCGTGGCGTATGGTAATACAATCTGATCCTTCAATGTTTCGAGTTAGAATCAGTTTTACCAGTACTGTTTCACAACCATACATAAGTAAAGGGGCCGTAGCAGAGCTAAAAGTATTTTACCACATCTTAGATCCTCCAAGGAGCTTTCGCCGGCCATACGTAGCTCATTAATGAATATATTCAAGTAACGGATACGACTTGTACACTACCGCGCTCCAGTAACAACCGTCTCGCAGCCTGCGCCCTCGTCATTTTCACCGTGCGTCCTCTGCGTCCCTGCCACTCTGTCACCCCCGGGGGATGAGCATGAGATGTGCATACGGTTAGTCCCCGAGCGTCCCCACCAGGGATGAGCGGAGTTCCGCGTTTCGCGTTCCGAGAACCGCAGTTTCGCGCATTTTTGGCAATCCGCGTTCCGCTTTCCGAAAACCGCAAAAAACGCTGCGGAGTGCGAAAATATCGGGTCATTTGGAGGAAGAAAATATCAGATAACTTCTGAATCTTTCCGCGTCTCGCGTTCCGAAACCCGCATTTCCGCGCATTTGCAGGCGTTTCGCGCCCGATTTCCGAAACCCGATAAAAAATTTTAGTTCCGAAAACCGATGTCCGTTATTTCATGTTTTTGTTCCGCTCATCCCTGGTTCCCACGCGGGGATCGTCCCCATGCGGGAACGCTCGAGGACGGATCCCGCCCGGGGAGAGGTATGCAAACGGCCCCAGATGAACCCCGAGTGGTAACGAGTAGTGCCGTAATAGCACTGCTTTAGGCAGTGTTCACGATAAATTTCACTTCCGATATCTCCACGGCTTACGGAAGGTCTGGTGCCCTGTATAGCAAGGCATGCCTAAAAAAGACGCGAAAGACGCGTTTTTGAGCAAGAATAGGCTCTCTCTTGTTTACATTGGTTTTTGAGCGTGGAGGAATTGACCGCTAGAAGGATGATACCTATCAGTGCAATGAAGCGATCAGCTCACTCATCAGCACTTCCTTCTCTTGATCATTCCTGTAATCTGGGTCTTCATTTGTTCATTTAGAGGGGCGGATCTGGGGCACAAGGCGTGTCTGGGGCACCAAAACGCTTGTTTGCAGCCGTTATTTTGCTGCTCCTGGCTCGTTTTTTACCGTTCTTTCGACACTGGGAGCCTAGGATCCTTCTCGTCTATCATTTCATTGCGGAAAGTCACCGATGATGATCATCGTGGACGCTGCCTTTAATTTTGAATTCATTCGGATGAATCAAAAATCCGCGACCATCCTTTTTTAAAATGATTCGGATATCCGTTTCTCGATTCGGGTCCAATGTATAGTAACCGTAGACGATCAGGTCGGCATCACTATCCACTAGACTATGTCAACGAATATTCGGAAAACGAATATTCAGCCGAATAAACGAATAATCGAATATTCCAATAATTCGATTATTCGGGAAAGTCAATTTTTCTAATAATTCGTTCATTCGAATATTCGGAATAGTCAATTTTTCGAATAATTCATTTATTCGAATATTTGGAAAAGTCAATTTTTTGAATAATTCGTTTATTCGAATATTCGAGCGGCTTAATATTCGAATACTCGGCCGAATAAACGAATAGTTTCAGAAAAATAAGAAGCAGAGTCTCCGGCACATGTCCATTTCTGCGGTCCAAAGGTGAAATGTCCCCGATCAAACTGGTAGAAAGTTCGAATATAATCGGAATACTCCAATATAAAACATGAGATAGTCAGAACCCTAATGGTGGAGTATCTCGCTCACCACCGAATTTGTGGGCAGACGTAACAGATACTGTTTTTCATCTGATGTAGTATGTTCCAAACAGATTCGAGCTACCATACGCTGCTTGAGTATTACGTAATACTTAAGTGCTTTGAACTTGGGTTAATCGCTGCAGCTTAGAGCCTGTTCTTATTAGACATTCACCTTATATTTTTGCAGAGGTGAAATGTCTCCAACCAAACTGGGTGCTATCTTAGCGGTGGGGGGCCACTATGTCTGGGTGCACTTGGCCCCGCTCATTTTATCGTGCCGCACTATATTTGAGCACCTACCCGAGTTTTCCCTCCCCCGCGCAGATCAGGGGCCGTATTCATCAATGATTTACCCGCTAGGTAAGTGTAAAGTCCTTCAAATTTGGCACTTACCCGGTATTCACACGCTTACTTACTCGCGATTTTCGAGTAAAAATCCAGGTAAAATTTACCCGACGTATGGAGCCGGGTAAATTTTACTCCCAGCCGGCTACAGCTGCACTTACCGCGGAAGCAGCAATGGAGCGCATTATTTTCATCGATAATTAAAACTGCTCGTTCCATTATAGGTTATTTTGCCTTTTTTATGATTAATTCAATGTTTCTTTCCACAAACAGAAAGTTATAAATGTTTTTTCATGCGTGTTCTCATTGGTTTTTGTTGTGTCGTGAAAAAGCGGTAGGCTTTCCTTGCTTCTGTCCACTAGATTTCTTTACCAAATTTTGAATGCATCAGAAAATGCAACTAAAGATTTTCTTTTCGGCTTTATACTCCTCGTGCCATTGTTCACCGAACTCTTACTGAGTTAGGTTATATTGTGCTGAATCGAAAGTAATAGTTTGAGAAAACATTATCCTTGGCCCGATTGAATTTCTCAGGTCATATGTTAATAGTGTAGCTGCCGAGAACGCTGACGTTCCTTAACTAATACTTTTGACGCTCCTTCTAGAAAATGATAATCGGTGATCCTAACGCTCGAATTCAATTTATGGCTTAAAGGCACAGGACACCCAGAAAATTAATTTTCAGATTTCATGCTTATCTTGGAGCCAGTCACACGCTGATCACAGCGGTATCTCTGAAATCATCCAAAACCCCCTTTGAACAGAGTTATGGCTCTTCGAAGATGCCTAGATTTTGAGGGTGAAAAGTTGGTGGACGAGTTGTCTCAGGTCTGTATTTCTCTTCATTTGCAATCCTTGCGTGAGAAGAGACCAGGATAAGGAGACAGTCCGGTAATGGACTGAAGAACGACGACTTGTTGGAATTCATTCATCCATCGAGCCGCTATCAAGTTCGAAAATCTGTTAGGGGGTCGGGCCTGTGGTGGTGAGCGAAGGGGGTCGGGCCTGTGGTGGTCGCTCATATCTCGCTTATTTGGAGGAAATGAGATCTGGCATTTGGCACATGTTATACAGGAGGGGTCTTCTACACAATTACATGAAAATCTCAAAATTCATATCTGAGGGTACACTGTGCCTTTAAGTACTCGACATTTTCGCATTTCGAACTTTTTTCTGTGCAATGAGTTCGGACCTCAAATCTCACAGTACATTTGTACAGGTAATATTCTCATCCACCATAGATAATTTGCGAATAGTCAACTTTCTGCCACCACTTTCTGCTTTTTCTTCGAATTTTGAAAAAAAAATACTTGACAATTCGCAATGAAGTGATTTTTAGAAGAAAACTTCCAGCAGTATACGACAGAGGGAGAGCCGCCTTTCTAATGCCAAAATTTATTGTGCCGAATAAATAATGGGTTTGAGTTTTTTCTCTACAATTAAATAAGCACGACGCAATACAGAAGAATCCTTTGGCTTTTTTTCGTCGAATTGTATTACGCACGAAAAGGCATATTTATCGTTGGCCGATCGGTGAACATTTGCAAAAGAATTTACCAAATTTTTCCCTGAAACTCGTGACCCACCAAGAGTAGCTGAGAGCTCACAAAAATCTTAGATAGGAACAAATTGGCGCTTTTGAACGGTGTATCAAATTTGGTTGAAAAACTGGACCGAAAAAAGACAAAAATGAGTAGTGGGTAGCTTTATCTACAACCTAATACTCCTAGAGGAAAAATTCCATCATAGAGTAATCCTTCACTAGAGTAGGACAGCGATTAGAAAAAAAAATTGACGAGTGCCTTTGGAAGATTCTCGCTAGAAGAAATTGAATAGTCAGTAATGCTAAATGATGCTATTTTCTATATTGGAGGGGCCCCCTATGATGTACTTCAAAGTTTTCATTAATCATCAAACCAATGCACTTCTCTTTAGCCCCTTTGAATAAAAAAAGTATGAATCGGCGAAAGAATTTCAAATTAACGACGCCTATTCAGTGTTTCGGTAAGTGCACAATAAACACATTTTGCGCGGGATCTTACCCGGGTAAGTAAGTGTGTGATGAATACCATTTCGCAGTGAGTAAGTTATCGGCTCCGGGTAAGGTAAATGGTAAGATTTACCCGGCATTTCAATGATGCATACGGCCCCAGGAGTGATTGCGGCACGGAAAAATGAGCGTGGTCATGTGCGACACAGCAGTGCCCCCCCCGCTCAGATAGCACCCTAAACTGACAGGAAATTCGGATATTGTTGGTAGATATTGTTTAGAAAATCCAGAGAATTTGATAGTATCGTTTATGTACTCGCGATTTTGGCCGAATATTCGAATTATTCGTATTCGAATCATTCTAATAATTCGATTATTCGGAAGAGTCAAATTTTCGAATAATTCGTTTATTCAAATATTCGGAGAAGTCTATTTTTCGAATAATTCGTTTATTCGAATATTCGGAGAAGTCAATTTTTCGAATAATTCGTTTATTCGAATATTCAGAGAAGTCAATTTTTCGAATAATTCGTTTATTCGAATATTCGAAAGAGTCAATTTTCCGAATTATTCGTTTATTCGATTATTCGAAAATTTTTATTCGTTTGATATACTGTACTATCCACCTCTTAAAGGCAGTGCTCACGAAAAAAATCGTTTTTCTGTTTCTCCGCCTATCTTGAAAACATTCCAACGCTGAGTCCGATTATGCCTCTGGTATCGTAGAAGACTTTCTGAGAACGGAGTTATGGTCCCTCAAAAAATGAGTTTGGGAAGCATGGTGGACGAGTTGTCCGAGACTTGTGACTCCCGTCTTTTGCAGTCAATGTATGCCATCTGACCTGAGTAAAGAGGGAAGTACAGAATGAAGGAAAGAACGGGGCTTTTGATCGCGAACCACCGCTCATCTTACGATCTCGAGTTTTCGTTTGTTCACATCGGAGGGCGGGCCTTGCGCTTTTGGGGTTTGCCGTGCGCTCAAAGTGGCAACTTCGGGCTCTTTTGGGGCTCTTCCTGGCTCGTTTTCATGCGTTCTTTCGACGTCAACGTGACAGTGTGCCCTCCACTACCCATTCCCAGTGAAAACTGAAACACATTTTTTTATCGTGAACACTGCCTTTAAGCTCAAAGGTGTCATGCGAGCTGACTCCGTAGCGCCGGCAGAATATCAGCAGGTCACTGTATTGCGGCTTCAGCATAATTTTATAAAAAATAATTGTTTGTAGAACCACATTTACTGGCCTGGAAGGGAAGATTGCGGCTTCGTATGGTGTGCCTCTTGTATGTAAACGCTCAGACGCTACGGGATGCCAAGGGTCGTTAAGATGGTTGTCGGAAATCACATCTGCAACAGGTCACCGCCTTTCGTGACAAAAACGTAAGAAAAAAGACTATGTGCGAGGGGAATGCTACCACAGCCTTGTCGTGGTTATAGTCTTCGAGTCCTAAGGGGTCGTTCATATTTCCGCCGCGCCGCTCATGATTTTGCGCCGCCCGCTAGCTGTATAAACAGGCCGCGTCCGATCGACGCGGTAATCAACAAATGCGAACTTGCGTGCTATTGCCGCTGTACAGAACCGCTGTTAACATAGGGAAAAAGATTGGCGAAGTGGGCAAGAAAAGCGTCGTTCGCCTATAACTTTTTATAAATTCTCCGATCTAAAAATTTGGAAAAAAACCAAGCCCTTCACCGCGAAATGTGGGTTCCGATCATAACGAGAAAATCCGGAAAATTTGACGAGGCCGTTTTTTGGGCCAGGTTGTTTCATCATGCGATAACGCGTGGATTCGCGCACGGCGATTAGCGGAAATAAACCACTGCGCTCGGATTTACCCGTTCGAGTGGGGTTATAAGTGTAGTTAAGGATGAGATATTCATTGCAGCTATGATTTATGTTTTCGATTTAGTCTGACGCGCGGCTGGCCATGCGGAGTGGGCGGCCTCACTGGAGAATGGTGTTTCGATTCGCGCGGGGTGATCTACCGACGCAGCCCCGTCCATTCATCAGACTAAAATTATTAGCGAACTCTAGATGGTATATGCTGGCAGGCTACAATAGCTCTGGGCTAAAGCCCAGCTTGCTCGGAGGAGTCCGGGGGGATTTAGCAGCGGAGCCGTTGGTCAATGCAAAATACAACAGTGATATGGAGATTTCGGCATGATAAACCCGATAAGTCCAACTTTGACCTGCTCACAATTAGTGATACCTATATGCTATACAGTGAATTTTTCTTCTCCAATCGCATTCATCCTTTCGACGGTTGTCAGTTGTTATGCACACTGTCTGATACGCAAACGCTTTTCGATTGACTCTATAAGAAATCAGGAGCAATCAACAAGTACAAATTGATCCATCATTCTTATTCTTCGTCACAGCGTCAGCGGTGCTCTCAACAGCTCCTCAACAGAGTCAACGCACAACTAAAGGCCTGTGCACAGCTCTCGTCTATTCTTCGACTGAGGCTCACTGCAACATCAATGTCGGAAAGACAGCTAAAAACTAGTCGTATGACGCTCTCTGCAGCGTCCAGACTTGAATATGGACTGCCCACCCCGCCCACTTCCTCGATGGGGGCCGCCATGTTCAGGTACGGGAACCCTAAAGGGCTATTCATGACTCGTGTTTAGCCGTTTTAAGACATTCTTGTTGCGATGGACTCCGGAACTTTCCATTCTCTGTGAAAATTCGAAGACTGTTTTTTTTTGCCCTGAACTCTGCCTTCAATTTGATTCATCAGAGAGTACGTATCCTTCATTTCCGAGCTACTCGCAGTCGTATTATCACTATCGTAGATGCGGAGTGGTTGTTTTTCAAAGAAAGCGACTACGGAAATGGAGAAAAAATTCTCAAAACCGCACCACTCGTATGAGAGGGAAGCACAACTCTGCGAGTAACAGGGAAATGAAGGATACACTTGACGTTTCGAAGCGTTGATACGATATTTTAAGGCAGTAAGTAATCCGCAGTGTACGGTTCTGCAGAAATGCCGACAAACAAGCGCAAGGACACCGCTTCATGAATTAAGCTATCGAAAATGAAGACGATTATAAATTGCCACCGGCACAAAATTCTCACGGTAAACAAAATTGATGATACCCAATTGATAGAGGGTAGGGTATAAAAGAAATTGAGAGCGGTGTGTTTCCGTTCACACACCATCTTTCTCCGGAGTTGAGCGGCTGAAGCTGAACACACTAGGGATTAGGGAACAGCCTCACCGGTGATAAAGATAACATGATATTGGGAAACTCTGGCAAGAAAAACTACTTCACTTCCGTGAGAATTTTGTGCCGGTGGCAAATTATAATCCTGTCGAAAATGACGAAATGTCGCTTACTGTGATAAATGGAAATTTGAAGGAAAAACTTCTTACTAAAATTCCTATGGTTTTTATTTTATCTCCAAGAAGCCACGTTATAGCTATGTATTATCTTGCTATCTTGGGAGCGGAGCGGTTGTTTCTCCATTTCTAACATTGTTTTCTTACAAGGAAAGTGTTTGGAGTGGTAAACGCATCTGCGAAAGCGGCAAATATCTCTAATATCTCCTGGGGCTCAATAGTAAAAATGCTCCCGCTCCGAGTTGCAGGTTCGAAGAAGCAGTGAGCATTTTTCGAGCTTCGCGAAAAGGTTAGGGTACTCATCAGGCATTTTTTTAGAGTTTCAAAAAATTTTCTCGGATACGGCTCAAAACTTGTATGCCGGGGTAATCTAGGGTGGTGAACACGAATCTGGAGTCTATCTGTTGAAATTCTGAGGTTTATTGTAGGTTACGGTAGGTACAATGTTAATCAGGGGCAAAACCTGTTCAAGTATTTCGAAATTCGAGAAACGGACGTCAAATTCGTATTCTCCACCCCGAATAACCCCGTATGCACAATTCGAGTAAAATCTGAGACTTTGACCAAACTACCGCATTCCGGCTCTATCCTAGACGGGGGGGGGGCACCCAAGATTTACTAATAGAAATAAA
Organism: Aplectana chamaeleonis; assembly: GCA_029168955.1. Taxonomy (NCBI): domain Eukaryota; kingdom Metazoa; phylum Nematoda; class Chromadorea; order Rhabditida; family Cosmocercidae; genus Aplectana; species Aplectana chamaeleonis. The sequence goes on along the minus strand of JAPDOI010000060.1, from coordinate 2,240,439 downwards.
CAAAAAACTCATGAAAAATGCTCGATTTTGCTGTCAAGCATTGCTGCTATTAAAATTCTATAGAAACACGTCGATTGGTAGCGTTACCGATTGGTGGGTAACTTCATTTGTGACTTGAATCCGATAAAATCGTCAAGTTAATCTCATATTTGGGATCAGCGCCTAAAATGACCCACTTAGGCCCGGGTCATAGTTGGATGAGCCGACGTATCCAGCCCGGTCGATACACGCAGAAAGCATTGGAAGTGGGATGCAAAAATCACCCGGTGTATCCCTCCAACACCCCCCAGCACCCCCAACACCCACCCGGTCGATACGTATGTTTAAATGATGGAGTGAAGTTGAGAAAATCACTCAGTGTATCCGACGCGGTCGATATCCATGCTATACGTGGATGACGGCGGATGAGAAAATCACCGGGTGGGCGGGCCGATGATAAAACATTGCGTATCACTAGAAAGCTGTCCACACTGCTACCTCCGTTTCTTCACTATACTCTCCTTCACTACTATTTCTCTGAACAGGTGTAATCCTGTTGGCGACGTAATCATCGTCATATCTAGTTGGATACACCGAGTGATTTTCTTAACCTCACCCTTGGGCTGGTGGGTTTCTTGAGGAAGGAAAATCCCGTAGATGTGGATGCTTCACTGATAGAAAACCCCGGCGTCAATTTAAATTTTAAATTTTAATTCAAATCTGGAAGCTTTTGATAAAACGGTTCCCTAAAGTTCGAAACGCTCTCAGTCTGGACAAAGTTTGGAAAATGCGCCTCCACCCAAACGTTGCTCAGGGGGGTAGTTTTGGGCGCCTAACACCATTATGAATTCCGTTTCCGGTTTCTCCTAAGACTAATGCGCTTTCTGGAAGGCACGAAAACTACTTTTTATGCTTGTAACTTCTTGGAACCTGCAGCTCGGAGCGGGATACTGCGCAGTTTTACTATCGAACCAAAAGAGATACTAACGATACTTGTCGTTTAGGCAGATGCGTTTACCACTCTAAACACTTCCCTTGTTAGACTGCTCTACTTTCATGATAGAGCAATCGGAGCAGCGCCACGGCTACACCCCATACAGTGATCGACGATATGTTCAATTTTGTCTGCCCATTAAGAAAATTGGGAACAGAACGATTGCGGTGTCACGTGAATAGAAAATAGAAAAGACAGTGTAACATTGGCGTTTAGAAAATGACGGTGAACTATATGCGAGATGCGGCCACCGTAAGGGTGGGAACATTCATAAGACTGCTATTCCGTTGGAGAGGAAGTGTGTGGAAAATCGTCTGGAAAGAGCTGACTATATTTCTTTTCCTTTACTTTAACCTTTGGTCAGTTCAAGTTAGCATCTTTCAGGATTTTATGTGTCTCCCTTGACTTTTTCGTGTTTTTTTTCATGAATGCCTTTTGTAGCGTGGTCTACAGATTCTTCCTGAAAGATGGCTCTTATGGTCCAATATTTGAACGCCTTGTCAAGCATTGCCGTAGACTCTCAAAGGAAGCAGCTACCGTACTCTCATTTGCTATGGGATTCTATGTAAACCAAATCTGTGATAGGTGTGTTAGATTAGAAACTTTCAAGATCGAATCTTTCAAAACCACAATAGGTGTTATAGGCGCATCACACCGAGAAGGAAGCTCGGGCAAGTTTTGGGTTCTGACGTGACGCCCGCGGCGGCAATCCGTTCTGTTTACTCCAAACTAGAGCGCGCTTACCATACGCTTTCGGAAATTCATGGCACGGTCACACTAAACCAGCTCTAGCGGATACAGAACGGATTTTCGCGGCGCGCGTCGCGTCAGAACGCAAAACTCGTCGATGCTCCTCCCTCGGTGTGCAATGCGGCTACAACCCCCAGAATAGTGAAATGACATTTTGCTAGAACTGAAAGTATAGAGCTGTCAAACGGGGCTCAATTTTTTTGCAATCGTGTACTAAGCACTTTATCCACAATAAAATTCCTGAAAGTTTAGGTTCCTGGCAAAAGTGAAGATTTGGCATGGCCATTTTTTTCGAAGAATTAGATATATACTCAGGTAAAAGGGGAAGGTAAAGAAAAATGAAAAAAAAGTTTTGAAATATTCCTGAGAACGATTTGGCGTAGAATAATTTGTTTTTCGGGAAATGAAGTGAAATAGTTGGAAGTATGATTTGGCAGTCGAGTTTGAACCGACCATTGATAAGAGTTGTGCAAAATGAGAGATCGCCTTGTCTGTGCTTATCCGTAGAACATATCAAAGCGAAATCACGCGTGAAATGAGAAGCATCCAAACTTTTTCGGGAGCTGTGATGCGGCGGTCTTCACGTATTAGGTGAAGTAAAATCAACACGCGTGATTTCGCTTTGATATGTTCTACGAATAAGCACAGACAAGGCGATCTCTCGTTTTGCACAACTCTTATCAATAGTTGGTTCAAACTCGACTGCCAAATCATACTTCCAACTATTTCACTTCATTTCGAAAACAAATTATTCTACGCCAAACCGTTCTCAGGAATATTTCAAAACTTTTTTTTCATTTTTCTTTACCTTCCCCTTTTACCTGAGTATATATCTAATTCTTCGAAAAAAATGGCCATGCCAAATCTTTACTTTTGCCAGGAACCTAAACTTTCAGGAATCTCATTTATTTTTCCTAAAGGTTTCCTTTCTAACATGATTTATGCCTGGTGGTGTAAGATGAGAGTAAATCCACTGATGTCCTCCCCCCCCCCCCTTCTATGACGTCCTGCACCCTTCCACTGATGTCCTACACACTTTCCATGAGGTGCTGCACACTCCCACTAATGACCTGCACACTCCCACTAATGTCCTGCACCCTTCCACTGATGTCCTACACACTTTCTATGAGGTGCTGCACACTCCCACTATAGTCCTGCACACTCCCACTGATGTCCCACACACTTTCTACGGCGTTCTGCGTACACCCATTTGGGGTCACAAGCACGCTCATGCCGATCATTTTTCCGCAGGGCTACCGTAACCCTCCTTCAAAAACTTTCTGAGTGTCAGCTTGGATATGAGCACATCGTGATAGCCAACAAACGTGTTTGCACAATTTCGACCTCCTCAGCCACTTCCCGGCGGCTTCTCGAAGAGAACGGTGTGTGAATGAATGCATACCGCTCCTCTGCCCTTTTATACCCCGCATGTTATGAGCGTGTGTTATCGTTCGTTATCATGTTTTGCTCAAGAATGGTTACGGTAGCCCTGCAAAAAAATTGATCGGCATGGGCGCACTCTCATTTGGGTCCCGCACACTTTCTACGGCGTCCGGCGCACTCCCACTTGAGTCCCGCACACTTTATACGGCGTCCGGCGCACTCTCACTTGGGTCCCGCACACTTTCTACGGCGTCGGGCGCACTCCCACGTGGGTCCCGCACACTTTCTACGGCGTCCGGCGCACACCCATTCGGATCCCGCACACTTTCTACGGCGTCCGACGCACTCTCATTTGAGTCCCACACACTTTCTACGGCGTCCGGCGCACTCCCACTTGGGTCCCGCACACTTTCTACGGCGTTCTGCGCACACCCATTTGGGTCCCACACACTTTCTACGGCGTTCTTCGCACACCCATTTGGGGCCCGTACACTTTATACGGCGTCCGGTGCACTCTCATTTGGGTTCCACACACTTTCTAGGGCGTTCTGCGCACACCCATTTGGGTCCCACACACTTTCTACGGCGTCGGGCGCACTCCCACGTGGGTCCCGCACACTTTCTACGGCGTCCGGCGCACTCTCATTTGAGTCCCATACACTTTCTACGGCGTCCGGCGCACTCTCATTTGGGATCCACACACTTTCTAGGGCGTTCTGCGCACTCCCGCTTGGGTCCCGCACACTTTCTACGGCGTCCGGCGCACTCTCATTTGGGTCCCGCACACTTTCCACGGCGTCCGGCGCACTCTCATTTGGGTTCCACACACTTAGTAGGGCGTTCTGCGCACACCCATTTGGGTCCCGCACACTTTCCACGGCGTCCGGCGCACTCCCACTTGGGTCCCGCACATTTTCTACGGCGTCCGGCGCACTCCCACTTGGGTCCCGCACACTTTCTACGGCGTTCTGCGCACACCCACTTGGGTTCCGCACACTTTCTACGGCGTTCTGCGCACACCCATTTGGGCCCCACACACTTTCTACGGCGTTCTGCGCACACCCATTTGGGTCCCGCACACTTTCTACGGCGTCCGGCGCACTCCCACTTGGGTCCCGCACACTTTATACGGCGTCCGGCGCACTCCCACTTGGGTCCCGCAGACTTTCTACGGCGTTCTGCGCACACCCATTTGGGTCCCGCACACATTCTACGGCCTCCGGCGCACTCCCACTTGGGTCCCGCACACTTTCTACGGCGTCCGGCGCACTCCCACTTGGGTCACGCACACTTTCTACGGCGTCCGGCGCACTCTCATTTGGGTCCCGCACACTTTCTACGGCGTTCTGCGCACACCCATTTGGGTCCCGCACACTTTCTACGGCGTCCGTCGCACTCCCACTTGGGTCCCGCACACTTTCTACGGCGTTCTGCGCACGCACACCCAATCGGGTCGCACACACTTTCTACAGCGTTCTGCGCACACCCATTTGGGTCCCGCGCACTTTCTACGGCGTTCGGCGCACTCCCACTTGGGTCCCGCACACTTTCTACGGCGTTCTGCGCACACCCATTTGGGTCCCGCACACTTTCTACGGCGTCCGGCGCACTCCCACTTGGGTTCCGCACACTTTCTACGGCGTTCTGCGCACACCCATTTGGGCCCCACACACTTTCTACGGCGTCCGGCGCACTCCCACTTGGGTCACGCACACTTTCTACGGCGTTCTGCGCAAACCCAATTGGGTCCCGCACACTTTATACGGCGTTCTGCGCGTACCCATTTGGGTCCCACACACTCTCTACGGCGTTCTGCACACACCCATTTGGGTCCCGCACACTTTCTACAGCGTTCTGCGCATACCCATTCGGGTCCCGCACACTTTATACGGCGTCCGGCGCACTCCCACTTGGGTCCCGCACACTTTCTACGGCGTTCTGCGCACACCCATTTGTATCCAACACACTTTCTACGGCGTTCTGCGCACACCCATTTGGGTCCCACACACTTTCTACGGCGTTCTGCGCACACCCATTTGGGTCCCGCACACATTCTACGGCGTTCTGCGCACACCCACTTTGGTCCTGCACACTTTCTACGGCGTTCTGCGCACACCCATTTGGGTCCCACACACTTTCTACGGCGTTCTGCGCACACCCATTTGGGTCCCGCACACATTCTACGGCGTCCGGCGCACTCCCACGTGGGTCCCGCACACTTTCTACGGCGTCCGGCGAACTCTCATTTGGGTCCCACACATTTTCTAGAGCGTTCTGCGCACACCCATTTAGGTCCCGCACACTTTCTACGGCGTCCGGCGCACTCCGACTTGGGTCCCGCACACTTTCTGCGGCGTTCTTCGCACACCCATTTGGGTCCCACACACTTTCTACGGCGTTCTTCGCACACCCATTTGGGTCCCGCACACTTTCTACGGCGTCCGGCGCACTCCCACTTGGCTCCCGCACACTTTCTACGGCGTTCTGCGCACACCCATTTGGGTCCCGCACACTTTCTACGGAGTCCGGCGCACTCCCACTTGGGTCCCGCACACTTTCTACGACGTTCTGCGCACGCACACCCATTCGGGTCTCACACACTTTCTACAGCGTTCTGCGCACACCCATTTGGGTCCCGCGCACTTTCTACGGCGTTCGGCGCACTCCCACTTGGGTCCCGCACACTTTCTACAGCGTTCTGCGCACACCCATTTGGGTCCCACACACTTTCTACGGCGTTCTGCGCACACCCACTCGGGTCCCGCACATTTTCTACGGCGTTCTCCGCACACCCTTTTGGGTCCCACACACTTTCTGGGGCGTTCTGCGCACACCCATTTGGGTCCCGCACACTTTCTTCGGCGTCCGGCGCACTCCCACTTGGGTCCCGCACACTTTCTACGGCGTTCTGCACACACCCATTTGGGTCCCACACACTTTCTACGTCATCTTTCGCACTCCTGCTGGGGTCCCGCACACTATCTACGGCGTTCTGTGGCGCACTTCTGAGTCACACCGCGCGGCGTTCCAAAAAGTACTTAAGAGATCCTGCCGTATTGATTGAAGCGTTGCCCCGTCAAATCCTGAGCAAAAGCCTATCAGTAACGGTGTTTATTCCACTAGTTCATTTTTACGAATAAGTAAACGTCGGATGGTTTATAATAACATGTTTACGTGTTTTTGTCTTTCTTGACCCTCAATTTTGAGGTTCCGCAAAAATTGAGCAACCAACTTCAAATTTTGACAGGAGCTAGGTGCAAACAAAACCAGCACCCTGGCCAAAAATGAGCTCTCTAGCTCAACGATAAGTGTTCCAACAAGATCGTGAACGCCAACTGAAAAAAAAAGGAGATGAACATTTTTTCGACCAAAATGACGTGGTTTTGACACTTTTTCTCGAATCTCAGGTAACCATTCCGGATCATTTTTTGAACAGTTATTCACCTTTCTAAAGTATATTAAATGCAAAAAGAACGATCTTCCTACGTTTACTCTGGACCCTGATACTGAGATCATGGGGTTGCGCGATGGCGAATCAAAGCCAAATCTGGTGAGCGCTTCGCGCTCACCACAATTTTCGATCGGCTCCATCAACCTAGATGGCAGTGTTCGCAGCGAAATCCTTCATGAGGTTTTTCAGTGGATGGGGTAATCTGTGATTTCTTCTCGTCAGTTCGGAAAAAAACAACTTCGATCAGACCGAGGGCCTATGGCGGGCTGAGCAACACCCACCTCGATATCCGACCGTCATTGTACCGAGATCAGCCCTGCCGGAAGACTGTGTCTGGCTGATCCCGGGATGATTGAGGTAGAATCGCGGCCTGGGTGTGGTTCCCCTAGTCATGCGCCCTCGGTTTGATCGCCGTTACTGCCTCCATAAAGTAATACGCTTATATGAGTGGTTATACATTCGAGCGAAATTAAGGCTCTAGCTCCCTTCGTCTCCCCTTTTGGTTGAAGCAAAGGGGACTCCGAGGCTTGCAAGCCAAGGAGGGACCACAGTGCTCCCTCAGACTTGGGCAGCCGTCGGGCGTGCTTCAAAAGCAATACATCGTGCATCGTAAATGCCGCAGGTTAGCAGGGGTGTCAACCATGAACAGTTATATTGCCGCTATCCAACCGCTGTCTCCGGCGATCCAACCGACGAATCTACATCGGCCTGCGATCCAACCGAAACTGCCATCTTTCCGACCGACAAGTTCACTTCGTCCCGCGATCAGCCCGGCAAGCCTTCTGCTTGCAATTAGCGCCATGCGCCCGGCATGATCCCGCGACCAGCCCGGAAATGCTTTCAGCACCGTCAGTCCGACGTGTGTTACTATCTGAGTGGTCGCCTCAGAGAACCCTCTAGTCGTGGAAAGAACCCAATATCTCGCCGCATTTAGAGTTATGAAGTCTAGCATCACCCTTCTGTGAACTGTAGACCTCCTGTGCTGTGAAAAATGGTTTTTCTGATTGAAATCAATTATTTTTTACTTATGAGAGAGAAAATGAAACCTACATACATTATGCCTAACCGATAATGGAAGAATTCGAGTATTTCTCTAGAAAGCAAATCACACCTTTCGGTCTAAACTAGTCGTCTAGGTCATGAAGGTTGCTCACCTTCTCACCAGAGCCATTCTTTTTTTCGCGGTTTACCATTCTCTAAAGGTACAACGGCCTTTTTCCTTTCCGTGTGCATGGCCGCTTCAGCAAAGCCTGGCCTAGATGATTTCTGTCGATCGGTCAGGCATGGATCAGGGAGTGTGCGTAAATGAAATTTCAAATTTCGTAATTCGTAAAACGTAATTACGACAAAACCACCGTAAATCGTAAACCGTAAATCGTAAATCGTAAACAGGAAGTAATAGCAATAACCATTGAAAATATTATTACTATGGTGAAAAAATAGAGAAACCTACCTACTGTTCACCGTTTCACGTACAAAGTTCATATCAAGTTTCGTTCAGTATTTGACAGCGATCCACATTTAGTGGGACCCTATTACCTGTATTTCTGCACTTTCACTTCTCACTCATTCCACAACTTCTTCCCAGATTTTGAGAAATCCGCAAGTCCGATTCAGCTGTCCGCGTACATATCTTCTGGTCAACAGGGACACAAATATACTCCGAGCCAAAATTACAGTATCTGAGCGATTCTCAATGGCCGAATTTGAGAACTCCGCTCACATGCTGGCGAAACCGCAACACCGATTGTGCAGTCGGCAATGATCGCACTGATACTTTGAGTTCCCTACCAGGGGTGTGCGGAAAATTCTTTTCGGTAAATTTTTTACCGAAACTTTTTCCCGAACTTTTTTTTTCGGTAATTACGGTAAAAACGGAAAATTCGATAAAAATTCTGACTTCGGCTTTGATATATATTCCATTGTCAGATGTAAGGATACGATAGCACAAATGACCAATACTATTTATGTATCATTTTCAATAGTGCATGAGGATAGTGCAAATAATGAGTGAGTTTTACATAATAACCTGAGCTCAACGGCTGAAGCTGATCAGCGAGACGTTGATTTTGAGAAAAAGTAACATTTCAAAGTTTTCTGTCGTCAAGGTCTTTCTGTAGTTACTCAAAATCCGGGCAGCTGAGGAAAACATCCATTCGCCTCCTCAGAAAATTGGAGCTCGCCACCCGCTAACCAGAAGTCCGGCGGCGCGCAGCAACTCGCGCGGCCGGCGAGCGGAATGGTAGCGGGTGGCGAGCACTGGCATACTGGCGCCAGGGCTGGGCACACGTCCCGGCAGGGCGATTTTGAATATGCAAACCCCTTAGCTCGGCAATTTTCAGGCACCCCCCTATGAGAAATCGAAATCGGCTGTTTTCCGAGAAGTCGAGCACGACAGCCATGATCTTGACTTCCATATTTTGATAAACCAGAGTATAAAAAAAGCACTGAATAAAGAAAATTCCGAAAATGTCAACATACAAGGTGGTTTAATTTTTAAACTTCCAAACAATCTTATGAAGAAAATTTTTAATAAGAAGATAGGTTGTGACAAAACATAAAACAATTTTTTATTCATTACAATTCAGCAATTACAAACAACAACAGAGCTACTTTTAATGCAGTAATCAATGTTTTCTATCGAATGTTTTCATGAACCTATGTACGATGGATTCATCCGTGTTTGATCGTTCTGATGAAGAAAATTTTCACAATTATTTTGTGTTATGGAACCATTTAGGGATTGATGAGATGCGTAGGGAGTGGAAAACCCGATTTTTACCCACGTAGAATGCCGCAATCCTTTAGAGACCCGGCCCGCCGTGCGATCTGGTGTGTGTACGCAGCTACACAGCGCACACGGGAATGGACGCGCACACAATATTAATAAAAAATGTATTTTATTACAGAACGGGGAAGAGAAAACGATTGAAACCGAAGGAAATGGAAGATGATGAAAATTGTCTATTCTGGATGTACCCATTTTAGAAATGTAATGTAAACAAACAAAGTTGGAGCAGGGGTAAGTATTTAGCCGTGACAAGTTTAATTCAAAAGAACCTAGTTGATCAAAAGTAGCATTAAACATGCGAGCAAAGGATATTGTGGGAAAGAGGAGAATCTGACAAACAGTTAAGCTTCGACAAGATCGTTTTTTAATGTGATTTAAGGACCTTAAATCTCGTCCCGGTTTTACCCCGAAAACCGGGACAAAACCGGGACGAGTTTTGAGGTTCTTAAATCACATTGAATATCAAAGCGTCCGTTACTAAAGTGTTTGCCAGATTCTCCTCTTTCTCCCAATGCTCGTAGTTCTCATGGTTTATGCTGTTTATAATCAACAAAGTTCATTTGAATGAACCTTGTCAAGTCCGAAAAATTCACCCTGCTCCAATTTAGTTTATTTCCATTAAATTTCTGAGATGGTTACATTGAAAGCAACCTATTTCTGCCTTCTTCCATTTGCTCTACTTTCAATCCTTTTCTTCTCCCCGTTCTGTAATAAAACTTATTTTTAATTAATATCGTGCGCGCGTCCACTCCAGTGTGCGCTGTGTAGCTGTGGACAAACACCATATCGCACGGCGAGCCCACTCTCTAAGGGATTGCGGCATTCAAGCTGGATAAAATTCGGGCTTTTATGAACAGGGTACTTCTCAAGCAGGAAAATACGATTATTTGCTTCTTTCAGTGGAACTTGCAGTCTTCAATTTTTACAGTCGGCTCTCTTCATACGTCATTCTCATAGACGAAATTCCGTTGGCTTGTTTTTATACTGACCGTGATATCTTTATTTTTAGTCTGCCATAATACAGCAGTTCGCTAATCCTTTTCTGAACGTGAACGATAGCGCGTCTGAGCGCTGTTTCTGTATCTTCGCTTCTAATCGTTAACCACAAGCGTAATCAGTGAACGTTATTGTGCTTATCTACGTCTAATTCCGGTCCGCATTTGCGTCTCGGCACGCTTTGCGGCCGCGCGCATTCGAATCGAAAGAGTTTCCAGCGCCGCAGCAGCCGATCTGTTGACATTAGGTGGGTTTTAGAAACTGGAAACTAGACAAAATCGAAGAAAACTGTATGAGAAAGCCATATCGAGTCGGCTTTGGCGCTGGAAACTCGACTGACTCGAGCGCGTGCGGCCGCAAAGCGTGTCGAGACGCAATTACGGACCGGAATTTGACCCAGATAAGCACATTACACCAAAGAAACATTACACCACATCAATCCTTACTTGCTACCAAATAATGGAGTAGTGTTCATTCCTTCATCAAAACAATCAAACACATTATATATGATCTTCAATTGATAGAGTTGTTGATGAGAAGCTTCGACAGCAACTATGAATTATTCCGAACACAAACTGCATATCTATCAATAATTTTAATTCTGTAAGTGTTTGTCTTAAAAAGCGAAGAGGAAGATATGACAAACCAGAAGAGAATCGTGTATTATTTTGCTCCTGAAATTTTACAGAACATGCACTTCGCTTTTTTTTGGCGTCCGGTTTAGGCATCCCCCTCTGCCCTCTCTGCAACGTCCAATATGCACCCCCCTAAGGTTAACCGGAACGCGTGCCCAGCCCTGACTGGCGCTCGCCACCCGCTCACCACATTACGGCGGCGCGCTCGCAACACCACGTCGGCGCGCTCGCATAGCGCTGATCGCCGACGGAAAGATAGCGGGTGGCGAGCTATTAAATGTGGCTTCCGATTGAAATTCATGCCATGCTTGAACTTTCGCTTCGGTTATCCGGAATTTTCGTCTGCAAAGGGGGCTATGATTTAGCACTTGGCCACGCTCATTTTTCCGTGCCGCCGCGCAATTTAAACACTGACCCAGGGTTTTTCTGCCACTCCAAAATCAAAAAATTCTTTGCGGCATGAAAAAATGGGCGTGGCCAAGTGCGATATCATAGGGCCTACCTCCTCCTCCTCTGCTGCGATGGCACCGGTAATTTTTCCTAGTAACACTACGTATTTTTAAAAATCTCAGAGAGTCCAGGATTTTCCAGAATGATTTATTACCGTCAGTTTCGAATTAATAAAAAAAATCTTAACTTCAGGTGTTTCTTCTGATTAAATTATAACAAATAGAGCCACATTTCTCATTAACGAGATCACATTTTTCTAAATCTAAACGGAAACCAGGGTGCTCATATCGATCAAATATTCAAATTATCCAGCCAGTGATGAAACGGATTTTTTGACTGGAAATATCTTTGTGGCGAGCTGCAGAGGAGGAGAACGGAACGAAAGCATAGCCAAGGGGCTTTTTTCTTGTATATGGAGTTCACTCCGGATATTCACTAATTCCTTATTTCAAATATTCTAATAATTTCGGGAGTTCAATTATCAAACCGTTCCAAATTTGGAGAGTTCAGTTATTTAACTGTTTTAATAATCAGTTAGCTTCTTCGGAAACATCTAATTTTTCAACCTTTCGTCACCTTCCTTTCGTCACAGCGGGGCCTGACCCTCCATCCACCCCCCCCCCCCATTTCACCACAGCGTGGGCTTTCCCCGAATCTCACTCGCTTTTCTCGTTTTTTTAGATCACGATAATCTATTTATAGTGATATGGTCATAAGATAGGAGAGCGGTGAGATTTTATCCACGAGCCGCTCTTCTCCGGGGTCAGTGGCACACTCGCTATGAGGTGGGTAGGCAGGTTCAACGGCTAATAATATATACTCGCCGGTAACCTTCACGGCGGCTGCGGAGTGTAACTCGTCCAGTACCTGCGCTGCTCGTGAGTCTCGGAGAGGGGTTGAAACTTCTGGGACCGCGAAACTTATATGCGTCTAACGAAGACTACACTGTCTGAAAAAGGCGAATCCCGAATCCGGTTGCCTAGATAGGCTATGAATTGAGCTCGATGGAAGACTTGTCCGTCAGAATACCGACTCGTCTGAACACAACTTAGCTGATGCTTATTTGTGCACTCATCCTCTGGTTCCGAGCCAAAATTACTCTGTTCCCTCGTGCGCTTGTTCGGAGCGATGGCAGAGAGAGTGAAAAGTGTGGGGAGAAGGAGACGCGCGCAGATGCACACGATAAACGGAAATAAATTTCACTCTGAAACAGAGGATAGACCGATTTGTGGGTACGCGAGTGAATAAACTATTAACTAAAGCCCTAGCAGCCGCTGTGACGCTTACCATCGAGTTGAAAATGAATATATCGAGTTTGAGCTCCGCAGTATTGCAAAAACAAATAAAACAACAAACAGAAACAGAAAAATAATGAGAATGGTGAGATGTAGGCGAAAATTCGAGAAATGTTGCGAAACACTTTAAAGGACGATAGCAATTCAGCGGGCGATTCGCTAGCAAACAGCTCGCGACCCGCTATACCACCTCTCCTCGCGCTCGCGACCCGCTATACCCATAGCGGGTGGTGAGCGAGGACGAGGGGGTAGCGAGTGGCGAGCTCTTTGAAATGAGAGGTGAGCGGGTGGCGAGCGAGGCCCGAACTCAGAACTTTTGAAGCAAGCTGTTAACACGCAATCCGCCAGTAACGGCTTGTCCCCGTACCGAACGCGAAGCAAGCAGAAGCTAACACGCGAAGCAAGCAGAAGCTAACGCCAATCAAGCAGAATCTTACATTAGGCAGGGGAACGAGTGGAACCATGCACCGAAGCGAGCGGAAGCAAACGCGAAGCAAGTAGAAGCTAACGCCAAACAAGCGGAGGTTAATACCAAGCAAGCGGAACCTTACGATAGGCGGAAGGGGTAGAATGAGAACCATGCGCCAAAGCAAGCGGAATCATGAGCGAAGCGAGCGGATTCTCACCTTATGCAGAGGTACTGTGCTTATCTGGGCCAAACTCCGGTCCGCAATCGCGTCTCGACACGCTTCGCGGCCGCACGCGCTCGAGTCAGTCGGGTTTCCAGCGCTTATGCCGACTCGATGTGGCTTTTTATACAATTTTCTCCAATTTTTCTTAGTTTCCAGTTTCCAAAACCCACCTAGAGTCAGGGGATCGGCGGCTGCGGCGCTGAAAGCTCTTCTAACTCGGGAGCGTGCGGCCGCAAAGCGTGTCGAGACGTAATTGCGGACCGGAATTTGGCCCAGATAAGCACAGTAGCGAGGGAAACCCCATGGTACGTCCATCGAAAAGAGGATAGTTGAAATACCTTGTGCTAGCAGCGCATAAAAAATACGATGATTAGTATTTCGACTACCAATGCATTTCAAATTCGAATAGCACGGAACCGCTACCTTATACTGTCTATGAGTTAAATTCTACCTTGATCATAACCGCAGATACATGCAGATAAATGAAGTTCGCCTTTTACCCACTCTATCATTCCATATATATATATATATATATATATATATATATATATATATATATATATATATATATATATATATATATATATATATATATATATATATATATATATATATATATATATATATATATATATATATATATATATATATATATATATATATATATATATATATATATATATATATATATATATATATATATATATATATATATATATGACTTACTTACTTGACTTAAAGGCAGTGTTCACGATGATTCTCGTTTCCAAGTTTTCCTCCCAAAACAATTCGTTGGCAACCAAGTGTTACCAAAATCACGAAGAAACGACGAGAAACGCACTAATTCGTCTTATTTCAGTGACATTATTCTATGGCCTGGACTAGTTGTCTGGTTGGATGAACATGTTCACGGTGGTTGTCACCGGTAAAAAAAATGGGACTAATCGAAAATGGAAGAACATTTTGAGCAAAACAGTATTAGTTAGGGCCTGAAGGAAAGAACGGAGCAACACAGAATGAAGAATTCCAAAAGACGGGTCCACAAAAGATTTCATTGTTACAACAAACAGTTCCATTGATACTTGAGAGGCGGGCTGATACTTAAGGATTTCGTGCCCTTCTGGTGCGTTTTTCTCGGTTTCTTCGTCATTTCAGTTCTACTCGGGGGCCAAACAATCAATTTAGCGACTAATATCAAGATCGAAGATTATCGTGAACACTGCCTTTAATCGGTTGGCTTTCGCCTGACGCGGTCATTCCGCATCTTCACCGAGGTGTGCCGTCCTAGTAGTCAGCCGTGTCCATTTTTCACGGTCTTCAGCCACAATTTGAACACATTCCATCCAGCTGTCACTATTCCATTTCCTGCGAAACGAAACATCGCGCATGAACTGTCTTTCGATGCCGAGTGACTTTAAATCCTCTTTAACCACATCCGTCCAGAACTTTCGCCTACGCCCAGGTGGCCGTTTCCAGACAGGATTTGGAAGCATTTTTAAAGCGTGTTGTACGAGACGATCCGGCGTTCTTCTTAGTATATGCCCGAGCAGTCGAAGTCGACTTTCCATTGCTGCTTGAGATGGCGTTAGGAGATGCTGGCACCTCCCTCGTGTCAAGCGTTTATGTACTGCGTCGATTTCCTTGTAAAGGTCTTCGTTATGGCATACACGCGGCCAGAAATATCCAAGCAAACGCCTAAAAGCTTCCTCTCCGTGCAATCCAACCTTTCCATCTGCGTTTTCGGTGCTGCCCACGTCTCCGATCCGTACATCATGATAGGGCGAATAGCGGATAGGTAGACGCGCAACTTGACTTCCTTCGCGATGGTGGTAGACCACAAACACTTGGTTAGAGAATTGAATGCAGACGTAGCTTTCGCACATCGTTGTCGAATATCCGCTGCATAACTACCATCGTTCTTCAGCAAACAGCCCAAATAACAGAAATCGTCCACCAGTTCGATACGTTGTCCGTCCACACAAACTCCAGTTGAAGGCCTCTGAGAGACCCACATCTGCTTGCATTTGTCGGGACGAAGACGAAGTCCATAGGCTGCGGCATACTTCGAAACGAGGTTCACAAT
>JAPDOI010000060.1:967500-1007500 GCA_029168955.1 Aplectana chamaeleonis | reverse complement strand
TGATATGGAAACGGTTAATAATGGTGAGAAGAAATGGAGTGGTATTGTGATAAGAGTGAATTTATTACCTGCAAGCGTTGCAGAGTAGGTCTCCTTGCGTCCACTCAGAGACCGTATGCACACATCGTTTATTGGGCGGGAGGTCCGTCTGGAAGTGCTGCCATGCGCAAAGGAACGTGCGCGGTACCCAACTGGAAGTGTGCCATTTGCATCCTGAGATCCGATTGAAAGTGCGCCAAGCGCCAGAAACGTGCACGCGGGACCCGAATATGAAAATGCGCAAAGCGGAGGAAGAGAGTGCGAGACCCAACCAAGAGTGCGCCAAGCGCCCGAAGAACGACTCTTTGGTTTCCGACTGAAAAACTTTTAAGCGCCCACAAAACGTGTGCAGGATCCGATTGAAAGTGCGCCAAGCGCCAGCGAAACGTGTGCGCGGACCCGAATGAAAATGCGCAAAGCGGAGGGAAGAGAGTGCGGGAAGACCCAACTCAAGAGTGCGCCAAGCGCCGGGAACGTGCGGACTTGATCGAAAGGCACCAGGCGCCCGGAAAAGTGTGCAGGACCCAACTGTGAGTGCGCCAAGCGCTGGCGAACGTGTGCGGAACCCCGACGGAAATGTGCCAAGCGCCACAGGAACGTGTGTGGGACCTGACTGGAGGTGCGCCAAGCGCCAGAGGAAACCTGCGCGGAACCAAACTGAAATTCTGTCACCGAGCGCAGGGGAACGTGTGTTCGGGACCCAACTAGGAGTGCGCCATGGGCCGGGAAAAGTGGGCCGGACTTAACTGGGAGCACACCAAGCGCCGGAGAACGTGCATGGACCTGACTACTGGAAGTGCGCCAAGCGAGCAGGGAACGTGTGCAGGACCCCAATTAAAATGCGCCGAGAGCCGGAGAAAGTGTACGGGACCCAACTGGAAGCGCGCCAGGGGCCGGGGAAAGTGGGCGGGATCTGAACTGGGAGCACGCCAAGCGCCGAGAGAACGTGTGCGGGTCCCACTGGGACGTTCCTCCGGCGCTTGGCGTGCAAAGTCGTGAAGAAAATTGATGATATATCAAAGGGTAGGAGTATAAAAGAAGTAAAGAGCAGGTGTGTTGTCATACACAAACCGTCCTTCTACAGGGAGTGAGCTGTTCAGGATCAGCCTGGGCTAGGAAAGTAGGTAAACAGCAGCACCACCGGTGGTCAAGATATAAAGAAATTGGACTAGAAACTTATAGAAAATTATAGAGCCGTGGACGCGACCGCGTCGTGTCGAGCGCAATGTTCGGTTAGCCTTTACGTTCTTATTGTTTCATCTAGTCGTCATTGGGTTTGGAAACCAAGAAAGGGTGCTGAACTGTGATGGCGCTTTGGAAGGGGTGGGACAAGTATTATGCAAGAGGGGTCTACTACACAACTGCATGGACATATGAAAGTCATGTCTGAAGGTGTAATGTGCCTTTAAAAGGAAACTTTTGCTAAAATAAGTACAGTGAAATTATCTAACTGTTTTGCTTTTGCTACGGATTACCTATGCGACTTGGAAATGTAACATTTTGTGAGAAACTCGTTAGCAAAGGAGTGGGAAATGTCTTATGCTACTTGATTTGAGCATGGGAATAAACCTCCAAAAGAAGCGCTAAAAACTCAGTGAAATGGGATTCATGGTTTGATTTGGCTGTGCACTTGTTTACTAAACAACAAAAAATTGAGTGTGACATTGAAAAAGCCAAATCACGCACTTCTCTTCTGGAAAGTCAACCTAACGCTTGCAGTTTAGGTTCAACAAGTCTCAGGTCACTTGCAAAATTATGTTGTGTTCCCATGAAAGTGGAAATAACATCACGTAGTGATTTAATGCGAAAGTTGTCAACTAAGAGAATTGCTGTCACACGAATACATAAAAATGCTCAGTAACAAGTGCGTGATTTGGTTTGTCAATGTCTTACTCAATTTTTGTTGTTTAGTAAACAAGTGCACAGCCAAATCAACCATGAATCATTTCACTGAGTTTTTAGCGCTTCTTTTTGAGATTTATTCCCATGCCTAATCAGTAGCATAAGACATTCCACTCTTTCAACGAGTTTTTCACAGACATTACATATCTAACTGTTTTGCTTCGCCAATGAGAGGTTCAAGTGATTTGGCATAAAAAATATTTCTGACGAAACTCGTTAAAAGAAGTGAAATACTTGGTGCACTTGATTTGTCATGCGGATTTAACACAGAAGAAACACTAAAAGATCGGGATGAAATGACTGTACCATTGATTTCGATGTGCGCTTTCTTACTAAAAATCGGAAAATTGAGTGTGGTTTTGAAAGGTCTAATCTCGCGCTCTCTGAGAACAATTATTGCTCACAGTTAGAGTTTTCAAGTCTGAGCTCTTCGAAATATTATTTTGTGGCTCCCACCCTATATTTCATTTTTGAAGAATCTATGTGCATATGTCAGGGCTCAGGTATAAATGCGCGTGATTTGGCTTCTCAAACCACACTCAATTCTTCCGATTTTTAGTAGAAAAGCGCTCATCCAAATCAATGGTACATCATTTCATCGATCTTTTAGTGTTTCTTCTGTGTTGAACTTATCCCATGACAAATCAGAGTGCACTCAAGTATTTCACTTCTTTTTAACGTGAGTTTCTCAGAATTATTTTTTATTCCAAATCATGAACCTCTCGTGGCGAAGCAAAACAGATAATTTCATTTAATTTTAACGAAGGTTCCCTTCAGAGATAGGAAGAAGAAAACTTAGGGCACCTAGACGGGAGAGGGCGTGCCACCCACGATTTAAGACAAACTACTCTACCAATTCGAGACTTGATGCCTCAGCAAAAGAGAGACTCTTGATGCTCATGTACAAGTCGGCATGAAGTCTTAATTTGCCGCGTTAAATTCACTTTATGGTGGTGAATTTTGCCGCTTCAGGAATAGGTGAGAATGGGGTGAATATCCCGTGAAAATGGTGCGAACTGGCAGCGAGAGAGGGTCCAGTCGGTTACCTCGAAAATGAGGTGAATTTAATTTGGAAAAATGCGCGAGTTTACCTCGAAAAGTTCACGAATTTGAAGGTCCACAGCACAGGAAGCTTCGCCTTGCATCCGCAACATGGGGCGTAATCTTTGACCGAGGTCTGCGGTGAGGAGCCACCCTCTTGCTGCCCGTCCGCGGCGTAACTCGCCCCTCTCGCAGTGAGGATTACCCACTGTATCCTCCCAGCAGCCAAAATTATGCTGGCCTCCGGAGAATGACCCGTTGAGTCACCTTTTTCAGGGCCTGGGCATCAGAATGCTGAGTGAGGATTCTAGTGAGATGAGGACGGCTTTTTATACCGGCTGTGCTCATGGTAAACACATCCTTGAGACGTGATCAATAGTTTTTATCATAGTTTTCCGCTAAGATGTTTTCACTTGTTTAGAAATTTCTGACATGCCAGCAACGGCGGTAATTTCACCCTTTGCGCTGAGTGATATGTACCAGGCCGCTCAACAACTGATGTGCATTAAGATGTTAGCGCTGGCGGTGGCTTTTTCAATTTTTGCGCTGACTGGATATCCGGACCGCCTTCAGCAAATTCACCCTTTTGCGCGGATAAGCTTTCATGACGGCGCTAAAGGTGAATTTGATGCTTTTATGATAATAAAGCGTGATAAAGGTCAACCGCTCTCGCTTCCGAAGCATCAAGTCTCGAATTGGCAGAAGTAAATGAACCAACGAGTGGTAAGGCTACCAAACGAAAGTGTTTCTGTAGAGCTTTTTATAAAAACAATGATTGATAGCACTATCAGGCATCTTTTATCAGAGTTTTTCTTTATTTCCTATCAATAAGTCTTGGGTGCCCCCCGTCTAGGATATGGACCCGAAGACGTTCATGGCCTTTCTGCCCATCGCACCTGCTCGGCACTGTAGGACACACACGTTACTTTCCCCAGCGCTCTGCGGACTCCCAGTTGGGTCCCGCCCACTTTTACCGGTGCGTTTTGCACTCCCACTTGGGTCCCGTCCATAGGATTCGCGGCGCTCTGCGGACTCCCCAGTTGGGTCCCGCCCACTTTTACGGGCGCGTTGTGCACTCCGCCACTTCTGGGTCCCGTCCACAGTTACCGGCGCTCTGTGGACTCCCAGTTGGGTCCCGCCCACTTTACCTGCCGCATTGTGCACTCCCACTTGAGTCCCGTCCACAGTTCCAGGCGCTCTGTGGACTCCCCAGTTGGGTCCCGCCCACTTACCGGCGCATTGTGCACCCCCCACTTGGGTCCCGTCCACAATTCCCGGCGCTCTGTGGATCTCATAGTTGGGTCGCGCCCACTTCTTACCTGGCGCGTTGTGCACTCACCGTCCCGGTCCACAGCTCCCGGCGCTCTGTGGACTCCCAGTTGGGTCCCGCCCACATTTACCGGCGCATTGTGCACTCTACTCTGGGTCCCGCCCACTTTTACCGGCAGGCAGTGCACTCCCCACTTGGGTCCCGTCTACAGGATTCCTTCGGCGCTCTGCGGACTCCCCAGCTGGTTCTACCCACTTTGAGTCGGCGCATTGTGCACTCCGCCACTCTGGGTCCCGTCCACAATTGCCCGGCGCTCTGTGGGACTTCAGCCAATCGCGCCCACTTTTACGCGTGGGCGCATTGTGCACTCCACACACTTGGAGGTCCTGGTCCACAGTTCCCGGCGCTCTGTGGACTCCCTATAGGTTGGAGTCCCGCTCACTTTTACCGGCGCATTGTGCACTCCGCCACTTGGGTCCCGTCCACGATTCCCGGCTCCTGTGGATCTCCCAGTTGGGTCGCGCCCACTTTTACCGGCGCGTTGTGCACTCCACTGCAGGTTATCCACAGCTCCGGCGCTCTGTGGACTCCCGGTTAAGGTCCCGCCCACATTTACCGGCGCATTGTGCACTCCCACTTGGGTCCCGCCCACTTTTACCGGCGCGTTGTGCACTCCGCGGGTCCCGTCTGCAGTTCCCGGCGCGCTCTTGCGGGCCTCCAGTTGGTTTCTCGCCCTTTACCCGCGCATTGTGCACTCCCGCTTGGGTCCCAGTCCACGGTGCCTGGCGCTCTGGACTCCCGGTTAGCGTCGCGCCCACTTTTACCGGCGCGTTGTGCACTTCACGCGGGTCTCGTCCACAGTTCCCGGCGCTCTGTGGACTCCAGTTAGGTCACCCACGGTTACCGGCGCATTGTGCACTCCGCCACTTGGGTCCGTTCACAGTTCCGGCGCTCTGTGGACTCCCAGTTGGGTCCCGGCCCACTTTTACCGGCGCATTGTTGCACTCACACACTTGGGTCCCGTCCACCACCCCGGCGCTCTGTTGACTCCCAGTTGGGTCGCGCCCACTTTTACCGGGCGCATTGTGCACTCACACTTGGGTCCCGTCCACAGTTCCCGGCGCTTTGTGGGACTCCCCAGTTGGGTCCCGCCCACTTTTACCGGCGCATTGTGCACTCCGCTGGGTCCCGTCCACAATTCCCGGCGCTCTGTGGACTCCCAGTTGGGTCCCGCCCACTTTTGGCCGGCGCATTGTGCACTCCCACTCTGGGTCCCGGTCCACAATTCCCGGCGCTCTGTCGGGACTCCCCAGTTGGGTCAGCGCACACTTTTACCCGGCGCGATTGTGCACTACAACACTCTGGGTCCCGGGTCCACAGTTCCCGGCGCTCTGTGGTTTCCCCAGTTGGGTCCCGCCCACTTTTGGCCGGCGCATTTTGTGCACTCCTACTCCTGGGTCCCGACCACTCTTCGCGGCGCACTTACTTGCACTCCCTTCTGAGTCACGCCGTCCACTTTTCCCGCGCTTCTACGCACACCCACTTTTGCCCTGTCCACTTTTCACGGCGCTCTGCACTCCCAGTTGGGAACCGCCCACTTTATACAGCGCTTGGCGCACTTCAATCTGTGTTCTGCACACACGGAGCATATGGTCCCTGATAGACTTGAGGCACAACGTCTCTCGAGCTCTATTGAGTCTTATCACTGTTATCACTCCATTTCTATTCTGAAAGACCGACCAAAATTCTTATCACTAAATTCCTTCAGACACACGCACACACACACACACACACACACACACACACACACACACACACACACACACACACACACACACACACACACACACACACACACACACACACACACACACACACACACACACACACACACACACACACACACACACACACACACACGCACACACACACACACACACACACACACACACACACACACACACACACACACACACACACACACACATTTTAAACATCCTGCAATTTTTTAATATCTCGAGACCCACTGCGGGAATTTTTTCTGAAATTTGGGCAGTGTTGAGAACTCCTTACTGCTCTATCTTTGTAAAAGTCCCTTGTTTCCCAAGGTTTCCTCCTGAACAGAGATTCTGGAATGAGGTGTGCGCAGAAGCTAATCCTTTTCCCAAATCAGTGTGCGCCCTGCGCGCACCATAATTTCCAAATCATACTAATCTGGTAGCAAAGCAAAACAGTTAGATAATCGAATCTCTGAAAAATGGTTGATATAATGGCAAAATGAATTTAGGCAGAAGGATAAAATCATTGTGCAGAATTATCAAACTAGAAGTTGATTGGCTTGAAGAAGTTGGATGATGAAGATACAGTAGAATCGTACTCTCCAAACATTTCAAGAAATGCAAAACTAGCTAAATTGAGACAAAGTTCCTCTAACTCGATTTGGTGTTACTAGGATTCAGTCCCTCACATAATTCACATATGTTCTACGATCTGAACAGAGTCAATGGGTTGAAAGAAGAGAACGATGTGTATCCAAATATTCCTCGGTTCCTTGAACCTTCCCTGACACGTCGATGTGAAATACGAAAGTAAAGGGATTTCGGGTGGCGCTATAAGATAGAGAAAGTGCTGCGCCTACGAAAGCGCATACCATATTATGGCTGAAAAGATTTAGACTGTAAAACAAAGTTAAAATTCTCGTGGTTTTGGCGCGGACAGATGCGGAGCGGAGTTTAGAGACAGCGAGCGAGCAGAGAGCCGACGGAAAGCAGCAGCACCGACATGGCGCGCTGCGGGGGCGCCCTAAATGATCAGAATTTGAAATCTTTACAGAGGATACACAGGGAGGGAATCCCCGCCGATCTGTGCGTAAGATATCTTTCATAGATCTCACCGCAAGCGCGTAATGCGCGTGACGTTCGGAAACGAGCGGTGGACTATGAAACTTTTTTACCGCGCAGGACGGACGCGAAACTCAACTATGAAATCCCCGGGAGCGCCGAAATGACTGTGCGGAGTAAAGCTGTTGGCAAAAAATGTGGCATGCACGAAACTGCTAGGTTTTTGCGTTTGCGCACGCACGGTGCAGCGTAGGATAATGGTGGATTTATTTTAGATGCAACAGACTTGAACTGGAGCATCAAGTAATGATGCAAATAGCAACACCGCAATGGCAATTTGGGCGGCACCGACATGGAAGGTGCTGGAACGGCATGCAGGAACGCGCTGGGACGGGGTTTGGGAAATTCCGTGCGTGAGGTGCGGCGTTTAGGAGTTCATTCGCCACGCGACGTTATAATTAGCCATCTCGCTATCCGGATCAAGCCGAGTCGCGTCGCGTCTTCGCCAGGGTGTTCACAGTGAAGTGGCGCGATACATAAGATTTCCTGCGCGAAGTGATGATCGCTCCGCGTCGATCGCGTCGAGCAGCAATGGTCACGTCACGAGAAGGCAAGGTGGTTTGCTGGTTTTAGGGTTTAGGTTTTTTCATTAACACATTCCAAATCTCACAATGAAAACATTAAGTGGAGCATACTAAGGACCGCTTGCACTGGAACAAACACGAAAGAACTGCTGCTAATTTCAGAGGAAAAATTGCTGTTGCTCGCTCACGCGAGAGATTGCGTAAGCACTGCGCGATTGCGCATAATCGCCCAGCCTTCGCACAGTGTCTACACCTAAACCCCTACGCGATTTTGCCGTCGCGCTGACATATACGCCATCGCATCGCTCCGCGAAAACTCTGTACGCCATCTGAGACCCTCCGAGCTGGGCGCTCACTCTCGTTCTTGGCTCGTCGTATGGGTCTCCGCGCTCGCCATTCACTTCCAGCACTATGCGCGCGGCGCGATGCATGCCTACACGCCCCTGGATGCGGTGAGAAGCGCGTCGCGCACGCCCCGCGCGGTGAAAAGTTTCCATATCCCACCGCGCGCTTGCAGCCAGGGGTTATGAAAGATGCTCAAGCCAGCGTGCCCTCGCACTTCGACCCAGACTAAGAGGCGCCTGGAGTGATATAAATCCAAATAATTAGAAGATTCGAGTATTTGAGATATTCGATTCAACCAGATGTTCCAATTTCTGATTTTTTCGGAATACTCGTTTTGCTCGGAAAAGCTTGAATATTGGATTTTCTGAATAGTCAGGCCAATTTTCTGTCACAACATTCTAAATTTCCGGCCATTGACAAAACACGTGCAGAAAGTATTCATGATCTATCTCGGAAACATTCCGAAAAAAAAATGCGTGATTTCTCAGTCGAGTATTCGGATATGTTTTCCAAGCATGCATTCGCCTCTGAATAGAAGACAGGTTTCCAAATACAATCGTTCAGTCAAAAAGGCGCCTTGCTCGAATTCATCCACTCAATCCGGGAAATTTCAAAACTTGCGTTGTTCGAGGATTGACGATTCATCCGAAAATCTCTACAAAAAGTCTCGTTGGAATTTGTTCGCACATTCGATAATTTTTAAGTGGTTACAATCGAATAACTTATTCATCAGAAATTTTTCAATAGTGGCTATCCGCATAATTCATTCATCTGAGGCGTTCTGAAAACGCGATATTTGAATTATTGTCTCATTTAAAACCCAATACGACGATTGCCCATGTTTATTAATTAGAGGCAGGGTTTGCGATAAAAATGGTTGTTGTGCTATCCTCATGAGAAAGATAGATCTGACCATCACGAATGTTAAAATAAGTGGAAAGTTGTAGAAAAACGCGCTCAGGAACAAGTTTATTGATTTGTCCGTCCGCCTTCAAGTATCGAGATTTCAATAAATGGCTGTTTTGTCAACATTTATCTTTGCTTCTAAAATAATTTCTGAGGCACCCTTCTGGACCATTGACTATTTTAAAGGCAGTGTTCACGATAATCTTCGATTTTGGGGTTTGTCGCTAAATCGATTGTTTGGCACCCGAGTAGAGACTGAGCCAATGACGAAGAAACCGAGGAAAAAAACGCACTAGAAGGGCACGAAATCCCTTACTCTCACCCCGCTTCTTTACTCTCTCAGTCCAGAACTGTTTCATAGAAAATGGAATCTTTTGTGGACACGTAATTTACAATTCTCTATTTTGTGTTAGTCCGTTTCCCTCCCTTCGATCCCTAACTATTGCTGTTCGGCTAGAAATATCCTTCCACATTTCCTGATTCGCCCCGCTTCTCACCGGTGACAACCACCGTGAACGTATTCATCCAACCGGACAACTAGTCTCAAGCCAGAGAATAGTGGCACTGAAATAAGACGATTTAGTGCGTTTCTCGCCGTTTCTTCGTAATTTTAGTAACACTCGGTAACCAACGCATTATTTTGGTGAAAACTCGTAGAACCAGAATCATCGTGAACCCTGGCTAAAGAGCAGCTAGTCGCGCAATGAAAACCACATCTACTCTCGTGTGAACTGTCTGGGAAATTGAATCTTTTGTGACACGTACTTTACAATCTCTTATTTTGTGTTTTTCCGTTCCTCAATACAATGTGAACCAAGTGGAATGGTTCGGCGGCAGGGTCCTTCAATTTGATTAGCGCCTTCTACTCATAATCAAACCACCGCGAATATGTTCATCCAACCGGACAACTATGTCCAGCTATAGGGCTCAGAAAATAGTGTCGCAAACTGAAATAAGTCTTATCGACGTAGTGCGTTTCTCCCGGTCGATCATCTAACACGAGGAACAGAAACCCCACGACAGTCTTCGGCCGGCGGAAATCCAATTTTCTAAATTCTTTATTCCGAAGAATCTTCGAGTTAAGACGTGGATATTGAAAGCCTCCTATTTTAGATGATCATTGACAGCAGATAAGCGAAAGGAATTGCGGAACCCAGAAAGTTAAGGGGCTAAGCCAATTCAGCCGTTTCAAATTTTCGTAATATTTTGGTAATACACAAGACACACCGGACAGACGTGAGGAAAAAGGGAGGCTGAATGCTGCTGAGATTTCAAACGAGTTTTCTCAGGAAACTTGAGTGTTTTGGGTGGATTACCGAATCTTCATGATATGCGGCAACCTCGTTAAAAGCCTACCTGCCAAAATTGTGAAAAGAAATAACACGGTTTTTAGCATGCCGCTGCGCTGAAACCAAAATAAAAGGCGGATAAACATGTATCAATGAAAATCTCGTTAATTGAGGGCCAGCCGACACCGGTAATTAGCCGTCACACCTTGTTGTTGAGCGTTTTACCGCATATTTTCCGTTTTTTTCACTTATATTTAGCACCTGTATTGACCAGAATCTACACTCTGTGAAGAGAGCCCAAAAACCGTTTTATACATGAACCCTACTCTTAAACTACAGCATCAATATACTAGATCTAATGAGGAATGTGGAGAGTTTCTCCACTATGATATTCATAAAGTCGCTCAATGAATCTAAGACATGTTGAGAGTCTTTCAAGTGAAATTTTCACTTTCAAATCATCAGGTTCAAAATACATATATCCCTATACTCAGATTTGGTGTGTGCATTAATGAACATTTGTACAAATATTCGAGCAATTATTCGATTTCGAATTTGAAATGGTTTTTCAAGTAATATATATTTGAACAAATGAACAACTTTTTTCTGATAGGGCAATGTAAGCTAGATTGAGACAAATATTCGATCAGAACTTGAAATTTTAGCCTATCTGACAAGCAAAGATATTTTAGGGAATTCCCGAAGGGAATGGAACACTTGAGAGGCGAAAAACTGCATATAAGAACCTCCGCTAAGTCGAGAAACAAAGCAGTTAAAAATCACGACCGAACTCGGAAACATACAAAAAAGAGGATATTTCAGGATTTCAAATAAACTGGTGTTTGAAAAAATACGCATAATAAAATCCCAAGAGTCAATAAAATCTAAGAATACCTCAAAAATTCCTAGAACACTAACGACATTAAATCCACTCAATACCAGGACTGATTTTGCGCGTTATTGCACAAAAACAGGTGTGCTTCACGAGAGACAAAAAACAGCAAGCAGGTTCTTCAATTGCGCAACTGGCCGAATAATTCCTGCCAAGCATCCGGAGAATCGGGACAGATTTTACCACTGGTCACCAGCGATGGAAGTGGGATGTATTGCGGCATCAGCCTGCCGTGAACCTCATATCGAAAGTCTCGATAGCAGGTCAGGATAACAGATCCAATGTTTTTCTCCCGAAAAGAACCTGCTACTCGCCAGTTGCTCGAGAAAGAGGTGGAGTCAACCTGCTGTCGACATTTGAGGTTTGCACTGAGTTTGGAGTACAGTTGGGCACCTTTATAACCACTCCTCCTTTCCTCCTCACTCACTCCTCACTCCTCCTTACACTCCTCCTCCATATACATAACTGCCTCCTCCTCCTCCTCCTCCTCCTCCTCCTCCTCCTCCTCCTCCTCCTCCTCCTCCTCCTCCTCCTCCTCCTCCCACTCCTCCTCCTCCTCCTCCCTCCACTCCTCCTCCTCCTCCTCCCTCCTCCTCCTCCTCCTCCTCCTCCTCCTCCCATGTCACCTCCACGCTGCTCCTCCTCCTCCTCCTCCTCCTCCCTCCTCCTCCTCCTCCACTCCTCCTCCTCCTTATCAGCTTCCTCCCTCACTCCTCCTCCTCCTCCTCCCCTCACTCCTCAGCCTCCTCCACTCCTCCCTCCCTTACTCCTCCTCCCTCCACTCCACTCCTCCCCCTCCACTCCCACTCCTCCACTCACTCCACTCCTCCCCCTGCTCCTCCCACTCCTCCTCCTCCTCACTCTCCTCACTCCTCCTCCTCCTCCCTCCCTCACTCACTCCTCCTCCTCACTCCTCCCTCACTCCCACTCCTCCCACTCCTCCTCCTCCTCCCACTCACTCCTCCTCCTCCTCACTCCTCACTCACCACTCACTCACTCACCACTCCTCCTCTCTCACTCCTCACTCACTCCTCCACTCCTCCACCTCCACCACCTCCTCCTCACACTCACTCCCTCCTCCTCCTCCACTCACTCACTCCTCCACCTCCTCCTCCTCCTCACTCACTCACTCCTCCTCACTCACTCACCTCCTCCTCACTCACTCACTCACTCCACCACTCCTCCTCACCTCCACTCACTCCTCCTCACCACTCCTCCACTCGCACCACGCACCACCTCCCACCACCACCACCACCTTTACCACCACCACTCCTCCTCACTCACTCACTCCTCACCACCACTCACTCACCACTCACTCCTCCTCCCTCCACCACTCACTCCCACTCACTCTACCTGAACCACTCACTCACTCACTCACTCCTCCCACCACCACCACTCATCCCGTTAGCTGGCGGCTGTGGAGCAGGATGACCTTCTTAACACTGCTGTTGGTCCCATAGGAGCTCTTGTGGCCCTGGAACGATACGCTTCCATTCAGTAGGGTTCACCCAGCAATTCAAATCTAGCATTAAGGCGACACCTGCACCGTTGGTACTTCCAGATCTGCCCTCGACTTGCTTCAACGCACGCTCCTTTTCAGGGCTGCTCTCTCAACCTTCCACAGTGCAGGGCGCTCTCTCCATAACAATCTGTGCAGGAGTCGGTTTGCTTCCATTCTGTATACCATTGTCCGAACCAGCGCAGCCTTCTCGATTTCGAATTTGTTCTATTCGATCGTGGGCTGAGAAGTGGTCGCAAGTGTCTCGGATGACGTCGTTCCGTATTCGATCTCTTGAAAGTTATCCCGAGGATTTGCACCGTAAACACCGCGTTTGAGAAGCACTTCCAGCCTGCTGTGGTCCGACTTCAGCCAACGTCCATTGACTCTGACCCGTACAGTAGGGATTGGCACCATGAGCGCGCCGAACATCCGGATCTTTGTCTTGATTGACACGGCATTACCCTTCTTCCGGCAAAGCCACCAGCCCAGCGAAGCGAAAGCAGCCGACGCCTGCCCGATCCTGCACGAAGTATCTCCGACGGTAGCCACTACCTTTCGCTCTTGCACCACCGATCCGGAGTGCACTTTGAACTCCTTGACTTGCTGAAGCTCAGCTCCCTCGAAGAACACAGAAGCACGTGAATCCGTCCGACGTCATGACTTTAGTCTTCTCATGATTAATCCACAGCCCATACGATTCCGGGCGATTTGTGCCCATATCATTCAACATTGGCTTCCATGTCGGTATCGGTGAACACTGCGCTGTCTTCCGCAAACATCAAATCCGTGACACAATCGTTATCGCCGAACTCGACCCCTCTCTCTATTCTCGGGAAGGTCTTTCTCATAATAGCATCGACCACGGTATTGAAGAGGAGCGGCGAAATCACATGTCCCTCGCCGGACGCCTGCATCGACTCCTGAATTCTTTCGGATAGCTTGTTTCCAGGACGCCGGACACAGCTAGTCGAGGCCTCTATAAATTTCCTGCAGAGAAGCTTCACGCATTTTTTCCTGGCATGTGTTTCCGCATTCCATCCGATCTCCATAAGGCGGGGGTCAGCGCACGCAATCGAATGCCGACCTCGAAGTCTATGGAAGGTGATAACGACGCGCTTTACACAGCGGATCCTTTCCTTCATATCTTGACGGAAGTGCGAAAATTTGATCGCTGCATTCTCGACCCGAGACGAAAAAACCTGCTTATTCTTGCGACGACAGGTACTCTTCCCGATGGCGTTGAAGTCTGGACCGGATAGGTTCTCGTAAAGACTTTACCAACAATCACCAAGAGGCTGATCCTGCTGATAGTTTTTACAGTCTCATGGCATCGCCCTTCTTATGGATAGGCGCGACAATAGCCTTTTTCAGGTAGATGGTAGATGGCACGCTCTCTGTCCGCCATATGCGCGTGATTAACTGCTGATGCAACTGACTTGCAGTGGAACATCTCCTCCTGCCTTGATGACCTCAGCAGTGACATTGTCAACACCGGATGACTTTCCATTCTTTAGGCTTTGACTTGATTGCAAGCGCCTTCACTTCATTCCGCAGTGGGTTCCGAGCCAAGCGCTGTCTCCTCTGGGTGCACTCAATCATAGTATCGGTTGGACCAGTGGACCTTGTGGCGCATCAGCAGGTATAGAGTTCACAGGAAGAACTTTACCTCCTTCGCAACAGGACGCTCATCTGCTGATCGCACAAAAGACCCCATCCGTATTCCTGATGGAGTCGCTCATGCGGTTTGGTTTTCTCTCTGAGACGGTTGAGTGTGCTGTACAATGTGCGATAGTCGTTCCTTTGCAGCTGCCTCACTCCACTTCGTCTGCTACCTTATTCCAGTACGACTCCGCTCTTCCTTCAACTTTCGACGAAGCTCCTGACAACTAGTTGCTGATACCGTCCAAAGTCCGTTAGTTTCACTCGCTTCCGTTCGTCCACACGAGACGGAGAGAATCGTCCGATATCCGAAGGCTACGTTCGATGGCGAATAACAGGGCAGAAAGGCTCTGCGCACTCAAGAGCGACTTCAACTGTTCTGCTTCCTCGTGCTCGTCTACAGACCGAGGCATCTTCCAGAACCGCGAAACGATTCGACGGACAGCGCGAGCTGAAAATGTTTCTTTTGTTTCTGCAGCGCCATCCAAGCGTGACCAGTCAAAGTTTCTTTCTAGGAGGCTCCTCACGCCTAGGTCGTCGTAAACGAAGCCGCATTACTGCACGCAAGAGATAATGGCCGGATCCACAATCCAGGCCCTTTCATGGCTCGCAAAGATCGGAAGGTAGCATACGCGCTCGCAAGTATAGTCGAGATAACAGCGCAGATGAATTCCGCACGGCTTGTACTATGTCGTCAACTTGATGTTTGAAGAGTTGAAAATCCATCCAGATGACAATATATGTTGACAATGCTTGAGTTATCTAGCCGCTTCCACGCCTGTATTTTCACACTTCTTCGAGGTAATAGAATGAGAATCGATACTTCAGGAAACGTGTGAGTAATAGAGAGTGATAGTGACGATCAATGTAGGAGTACGAGAGAAATAAGCAGCTGGTTTATTTAGTATAAACATGTCTGCATACCGATTAACTCTCGTCCACGTTCTGAGAATGCCGCTCTACTTTGGCTGACCTCTTGAAATGGAGGATTTTATCAGTGCACAAACATGCTACAAGCTGAGTGCAAATCGAGTTTCTTTCTCTACCGCACCCCCTTTAAGTAGTATTATCATTTTAAGTTATCACATGAAGCGCTTTTCAAGTATCAATTTCTCATTCTGTTACTCGAAGGGGTTATTATTGGAAATACGGGCGTGGGAAGGCAAGATTGTTCAAACATTGTCAAATATTGTCATCCCGGACAGTTTTCAGCGCTTCAAACGTCGTTGACGACATAGCACGGGCCGTGCGGACCTATCTATGCTGTTATCTCGAATATGCTTGCGAGCGTGTATGCTGCCTTTAAGTGATGATCTAAAACGTGAGTTTATCAGCACGTACTCCAAGGTGGCCACATCTCGTCCAGTTGGATTCTTCCATGTTAACTGATGCTTCCTGGGGTGCCGGAATTGACTGTTACCGATGGCAAGCTCGTTGAACGCAGCGAACGAAAGTAGGCGTAGCCCATTATCGTTTATTTCGTCCACGCTGAATCTGCCCAACACTCCTTCCCATCCTGTTCTGTCACTACCGACTCTTGCGTAGAAATTACCCGCTGCAATGGTGATATCGGTTTTCGGGATAGTATTCAGCACGTCCTGGAGTTGGGTGTAGAACTTGTCCTTGTCAACGTCAGAACGTGGCTCCGTTGGTGCATAGATGGACACGACATGGGTCTTGATTGTTCCATTCAAAACAGGAACAGCGATCCTGCCAGAAATCGGCTCAAATGAAACAACGGTTCCAGCTGCGCGACTGCCTAGCATAAATCCAACACCATTGCAATGTCCGTCCTCACCGGAATAGTACAGCACCATATTTTCGTTACTATCCGGCACCTGAATGGTCACCGTTCCACATCCGCTCATCCTCAGCTCGGAAAGTGCAGCAATCGATATGTTGGACCTCGACAACTCTCTTGCTATTATATCTTTCTGACCGACGCAGTGTCCCGTTCGCACATTCCATGCTGCAATCCTCAGTTCCTTAGGTGTCACCAGTCGTCCTCCATTTTGACCAGTAGTATTCTTCTCACCGACACCCTGGTTCCCTAGTGTTGGCGCATCGGCTGCCCCGGATGCGGTAGCTTCTTCGTTGTTTCCTAAGAGACTTTCCATGGTTATCACCTAAGTTTTCCAGCCCGTCGGTAGTACGGGGGAAACCCTCCTCCTTTCTCATCCGGATGGGTAGCTTCTTCTGCGGTACTTGCCAATGATAAGTCTATGCACATGAGAATGAGATCAGCAGATAGTTCCGTGGACTTCTGTATTGCAACATAAGATTATACAGTAATTTGATGAACGTAAAGAACTCGTGTGAACAAGTTTTCGATCCAGGATTTTCTTAACTTATTGAACAATAAATCTCTCGAAAAATATCAAAACATCTTGTATTAGTTCTCATGTTCGGTCTTCTTCTTCAGTGTTTTCTCTTCTGCGCCTTACAGATTGTTAGGATGGAATTATTAATTGATTTAATTGCCGACGTTCCGACGATCCCGCCGTTATCAAGGCCTAAAAGGTTCGAAGCGAATTAACTGTGAAACCCATCCAGTCAAGTCCAAAAAAGGGGAGCAAAAACCACACCCTAAGCTCAAAGCCCAATGAATTTCGCAACTGCTGTCATTCCACTGCCAAGAAATGGAGTCCGTGCTCACACAGTTACAGTTCGTGCTGACGTTGTCTATATTTCATTAAAAAACATCATAAACCCCCTGTAATCGCAATTTCAGTCTTTCAAACGAATGGACTCAAAACCCATCCTCGCTTATCGAAAGGCAGTGTTCACGATCAATATCATAATCGAGTTCGACTCAAAAATGAGGTTCTTTGGTCGCGAATCAACAAATATAAAAGAAAGAGAGGGGAAGCGCGGTCAGAGTGAGCTAAAATAGCGGTTTAACTTATATAGAGGCTTAGGGCGCGGACGAGCATAAGCGCCCTGCTGATTTCCGCAAGCTCGCGCTAATGACGACATGTGACGCTAATGACGAGAAGCTTTGCTTCTTTTAGTCAATCTGGATGTATCTTAATTCCTTTCATGTTTCTGTTCTTCGTTCATGGTTGACAAATAAATGAATAAATGAAAAAAACACGAAGTGTGCGCGAATCGGTAGGGCTGGACGGGATCGAGTTGCTTGACAATTTGCCACCGAAAACTTCCGCGGCGCCACAAGCTCCTTAGAACGCGGGCGGGGCGGGCTAAGCAGGCGTACTGGGCTAACGAAATCTTCACTTCGTCGCCGTTTTTATCGATTCCCGGCTCATTTTCGCTGCTTGATTCGAGACTATTCCTTCCAGCGCCTGCCAGCGTTGTGCTCCACGCCGGAAATTGGAAAACGAGGTTTTTCCCGAACACTGCCTTTAAGTATAGTCCGGGTTGCATCTTTTGGCAAATACTACTCATTTCCCATTTGCTGTGTCATTTGAATGCGATTCTATGAGTTTTTATTTTGTTTCTCTTAAACTTTTGAACGTCTGTCTTTCACAGCGTAATGAATTATTATTGCTATTATTAAGAATATAGGAAAGGGTTTTATTTTCACGCGGCGTGTGTGTGAACACAGTTTGTAGTCGTGAGGCCCCCGTCATAGTCGGTGGATCTACTGAGTCCCACCCGGTCGATACGCACCGCATTCGTGGGAGACGGGTGCAAAAAATCAACCCACTGAGTCTGACTGCGACCGTCTGATGCCCACCACAACTCCCCCCCCGGGCCGATACTGATGGTTCTCATGCGTCCAAGTTCGGGGCCAATGCACCGACTGAGTCCGACTGAGTCTCACTGAGTCCCGCTGCGTTCCAACCGAAATAATCCTCACCCCTTAAGTCCAATGATGATTCTTAAAAATGGTTCACGAGTTGAATACAAAGACATGTTGAAAACAAGAAAAATTAGCCACCAAATACGTTCCGATTCACAGCTGAGGTGATAATCGTCACTATCAATTGCGTGTTTCGCAGAGGAATTGATTGGCGCTGGGGGCAACCGGACTCAGTCGGTTGCAGACGGTTTTTCCGCCCCGGACTCATTCGGACTCAGTCGGACTCAGCAGGTTTTTCGACGAAGTCTGACGGGGGCCTGAGAGTGATTTCCACCTTCTCTTTTCAGATTCACAATTTCTGAAAGTTTAGCTTCCTGGCAAAAGTAATGATTTGGCAATGTTATAATTTCAAGAAATCAAGAAGCTGAAAAAAATAAAAAAAAACGTCTTGAAATATCTTCAAAAATGATTTGGCGCAAAATAAGCACAAGTAATGAAAAAACTGGGAAATGTACAAAGTGAAATGATTAAAATCGGATTTGGCGGTCAGTCGTAGGCCAACTTTTTATAAGTAGTGAGAGACGAGGTAAAGGGTTTTACAAGCTTCTCCGTTAAACTTATCATAGCTAAATCTAGCGCGCATCTGACTTGAGCGTTACGTTTACATAGCTTGACCCACCCTGATCTCCGTATTACAGCTTCAATGAAATGTTTTACGGTTTCCGATGCGCGCTTGATTTAGCTTTGATAAGTTTAACGGAGAAGCTTGTAAAATCCTATACCTCGTCTCTCACTACTTATAAAAAGTTGGCCTATGACTGACCAAATCTGATTTTAATCGTTTCACTACATTTCCCAGTTTTTTCATTACTTGTGGTTGTTTTGCGCCGAATCATTTATAAAGATATTTCAAGACGTTTTTTCTTAAATTTTTTTCAGCTTCTTGATTTCTTGAAATTATAACATTGCCAAATCATTACTTTTGCCAGGAGGCTAAAGTTTTAGAAATTCCATATTTTTTCCCAAAGGTTCCCTTTTTGACCTGATTTTTGTTTAGCGATTCCCATTTTGGAGAGGCGAAACCTCTTATGACAGCTTCTGCCTTCCGTAAATAATGAAATCGGTACCAATCGGTGTTGTCTGAGAACCATATAGTCTACAGCAATGGAAGTAAGACCTGGTGAGGTTGCGGACTCGTCCCAACATATACAGTGGTTTGTTAGTGGTATTACTCATTTTTCCGAAATAACGGTGATAGATCGGTGAGTCTGTGTTTTCACCGATATGATATCATCTGTGGAAACAATGAAAACAGAAGAAAGCGTGAGAGTGGAAACAAAAACTCACCGACCAATCTCACTTATTTCGAAAAAATGAGTGATAGCACAATCAGACTACAGTATGTTACGAAGAATCCACAATCTCACCAGGTCCTACATCCATTACTGTAGACTATAACTTCTAAAAATTGTGACCCTTAACCATGAAAAACGACCGTCTTAACGCTTCCCTACTGAGACCCCGTACATTTTTTACGGCGTCCTGCGCACTCCCACTGGAACCCGCACACCTTCTACGTCGTCCTGCACACTCCCATTGGGGTCCCGTACATTTTCTACGGCGTCCCGCGCATTCCCACTGTGGTCCCGCACACTTTCTACGGCGTCCTGCGCACTCCCACTGGAGTCAATACATTTTTTACGTCGTCCTTCACACTACCACTGGGGTCCCGTACATTTTCTACGGCGTCCCGCGCATTCCCACTGTGGTCCCGCACACTTTCTACGGCGTCCTGCGCACTCCCACTGGAGTCAATACATTTTTTACGTCGTCCTGCACACTCCCACTGGGGTCCCGTACATTTTGTACGGCATCCCGCGCAATCCCACTGTGGTCCCGCACACTTTCTACGGCGTCCTGCGCACTCCAACTATGGTCATGCACACCTTCTACGGCGTCCCGCCCATTCTCACTGTGGTCCCGCACCCTTCCTACGCCAACCTACGCTTTCCCACTGGTCGCCCGCACACTTTTTGCGGCGTGCTGCGCACCTCTCAAATCCTATTTACACCAACCGTCTCAGAGAGAGAACAGTCTTGGCCGGAACTCTATCATTAGCTGTGTTGATTTTTATTAGTTCGTTTTCAGAGCTCAGTGAACGTCTGGTGGTTTACAATAACATGTTTACATGTTTTTACCCGTCTTGACCCTCAATTTTGAGGGTCCGCTAAAATTGAGCTTTCAACTCCATATGTGAATAGGAGCTAGCTGCATCCATTTCCAGCCTCCTGCCAAAAATTAGCTCCCAAGCTCAATTCAACTAATAGCACAAGATCGTGAACACCGTCTAAAAAAAGGAGATTAACACTTTTTCGACCAAAATTATGTGGTTTTCTCCATTCTTTTTGAGTGCCAAGAAACCATTCCAAAGCATTTTTTGGTACATGCAACAACTTTTTACGCTCTTTCCAATGGAGGAAAAACCGCATCTCCACAGTTACTCTGAACGCTGATTTCGGAATCGCAGAGAGGCGCATGGGCGAGTCAAAGCCAAATCTGGTGCGCGCTTCGCGCGCACCACAATTCTCCTTTACTTTAAAGAAACTCACTTCATTCGCTAGGCTCTGAATAACTGTGTAGAGTTGTTCGTGGTTGAGTTGCTTGGCAAAGGTCTTCGACCACGCCTCTTGTTCCACTTTATGGATGGGAGCCGATGGATTGTTATACTGAAATTAAATGAACGGAAAAGAACTCATCATTGCCGCGTGGTCAACTCTGTAGCCAGAAAAAGTTTCAAGACTGATTCCGGAAGCGATTCACAAAAAAAAACAGCAGAACGAGTAATTTCAGCACAGAGAGCTCAAAATAATCACCTGGTAGAACGGCTTGAGATTCTTGTAGATTCGGATGTATGACCCGGAAGCGACACCGATCGCTGGCAGAGTTATCGGAAATGGTAAATAAATGATGCAGTGAACAGCGCTGAGCGATTTTTGGAGAAGTACTCCCGGTGAAGAAAAAAATAAAAAGATGCATTTGAAAAATCACCTTCTCGTTATAAAACGATACAATTGCTGTGGGCATATCGGCCAGGGCACTTTCGGCGACAACGGACACACCTTTGATGACTTTCAGACGCATGTTGAACCTGTGACAAAGAAAGTGGAAAAACGGCATTCAGAGAAGGGTTGGGCGCTAAATTTTCAGGTGAAATTATTGACGAAATTTTTTATTGCTAAATTGTTTCGGTAAATACGGAAAAAATTTAACTTAGCGAAAAATCTGAATCTCGATCAGGTTACGTATTAACATTTGTGTAATGAAATCCGAATTCCGATTTTTCTTTTTCCTACTCCGCTAATTCCTCATCGCAAATACTTCGACGGATAATCAGAGTCTGGCGGGTGCTGTCCAGCCGAACAACGGGGAGGG
This sequence comes from Aplectana chamaeleonis, assembly GCA_029168955.1. Classification (NCBI taxonomy): domain Eukaryota; kingdom Metazoa; phylum Nematoda; class Chromadorea; order Rhabditida; family Cosmocercidae; genus Aplectana; species Aplectana chamaeleonis. The sequence goes on along the minus strand of JAPDOI010000060.1, from coordinate 986,037 downwards.
CACGTAAAAATTTTAGAATTTAGAATTTTTTTCGGGGGCGTAAAATGTTTTGGTCAAAACAAAAAACAGTGAGGAGTTTTCGATATAAAAAAAGCTTCTGGCAAAGTAGAGCTACGAAAACTCTCACAAAAAAGAAGGCATACTGTGCTCCTCTAGGCCATATTTCGGTCCGAAGTTGCGTCTCGACACGCTTTGCTGCCGCACGCGCTCGGGTCAGTCGAGTTTCCAGCGCCGAAGCCGACTCGATGGGCCTTTTTTATACAATTTTCTCCTACTTGTTTTGGTTTCCAGTTTCCAAAACCCACCTAGTGTCAACAGATCGACGGCTGCGGCGCTTGAACCTCTTCCGACTCGTGAGCGTGCGGCCGCACCGCAAAGCGTGTCGAGACGCAATTGTGGACCGGAATTTGGCCCAGAGAAGCACAGTACATATTGTAATAGGAAGAATTGGGAAAAGGAACTTTACCAGCCCTATAACGGTGCAAATGAATGAAGATTTTATACGTAACGATGTAGTAGTCGCGGTATTTCAGACTATAGCCGAAGTTTTAGCTTATAATACAGACTTTCAGAGGAGTTGCATGCATTAAAGACAGGGTTCTCGATAAAATCGGTTGTTGTGCTATCACCTTAGGATGGTAGATCTGGACATCACAGTAGTGAAAATAAGGGAAAATTGGAGAAAAAACTCTCAGGAGAAAGTTATTGCTTGGTGTCCTCCGCCCCCAATTATCGAGATTTGGGTAAAAGCCTGTTTTGTCAACTTTTATTTTGCATTTAAAGTATTTGTGAACATTCCTGAAGACTACTGATTACTTTAGCAGCAAAATAAATGTGGGATAAGCAAGCATTAAAGGCAGTGTTCACGATGAAAATCGTTTTTCTGTTTTTCCGTCTATCTTGAAAACGGCCCCATGCTGATTCCAATGGTGTCTATCAAATCATACAAGACCTTCTGTGAACGCAGGTATGGTCCCTCAAAGATTGAGCTATGGAAACATGGTGGACGAGTTGTCCGAGGCTTGTAACTTCCGTCTTTTGCAGCCGATCCATGCGAGCTGACCTGAGTAAAGAGAGAAGCTGAGAATGAAGGGAAGAACGGGGCTAATGATTGGAAAGCATCGCTCATCTCACGATCTCGAGCATTCATTTGTTCACGTCGGTGGGCGTGTGATGCGCTTTTGGGGTTTTCAATGCGCTCGATGTTGCAACTTCGGGCTCTTTTGGAGCTTTTCCTGGCTCGTTTTCATGCGTTATTTCGACGTCAACGTTACAGTGTGTCCCTCCACTACCCAATCCTAGTGGAATTTCGAGAACTTTTTTCATCGTGAACACTGCCTTTAATGAAAAACGCGTTAATTAGGGGGCCGGCCGACACCGCTCATTAGCCGTTATATTTTGTTTTTGAGCGTTTTCCCGCGAATTTCCGGTTTTTCACCTACTTTTACTTTTGTGATGGCCAAATCTACATTCTTATGAAGAGAGCTCAAAAGTCGGTTTTATCGCGAACCCTGCCTTTAATGTAGCATATCAATGCTTTAAAGGCACAGGACACCCGAAAAAAGTAATTTTCAGATTCTATGCTTATCTTGGAGAGTCACACGCTGATCACAATGGTATCTTCGAAATCGTCCAAGGCCCCCTTTGTACAGAGTTATGGCTCTTCAAAGATATATATTTATATATTATATTTATTACACGAGCAAATTCGTGTGGTAATAAATTTAAGAAAACAAATCATACGTAACCAGTGTACAAAACATCAATATCGTTCATGGATTAAGATTAATACCCAACCAATTTTTTCAAAGCTGCAATATTGTCGGCGGCACAGATCATTTGAATAAGTCGAAGTAATCTCGTCCCGCCCTCAAGGTAAAATAGTGAATTCTACGACTGTGCTTGGCGCGAGGTAGAATATATTTTGTTTCCTCTCGCTTTTGGTGGCTATAATTCCACTCGGGACCAACGGGACAACTCCTCCTCGGTGTGTAGACAGTCCCTGTCCCACGTTCTCAACGTACAGAATTGCCTAAAGTGAGGACAAAAATGCACCAGTGAGGGATTTTATGAAGAAGTATAAGATCGAACCTCCTCCTTTCGACAGCGAAGAGTATCCAAGGAAAGGTTAGCGTTCCTCTCAAGAGCTGATGGTGTTCTATCATAAAGAAATCCGAGAGCCCTTGTCATAAGCTTGCGAGAGTAAAACTATTCTGAACCTTTTCTAGCACCTTAATTGATTTTGCCTTGTAAGGGCAGTATACTGGAGTACCATATTCCAAAACTGGTCGTGCATAAGTTTTGTACGCCCGATGCAGAAATGTGGAGTTTCTGGTTGTCAGCACCCTGGAAATTTTGTACATCATCCGCGTTGCCTTACAAAGGATTTCATCACAGTGTTTGTCAAAAGTGAGGTCACTGGTGATTAGGAATCCGAGATCTTTTCGCTCCTCGATCACTTTGTTGCGCGACTGCTGGATGATGTAGGGAAACCTACTACTGCGAGAGAGATGCCCAGATTCCGAGGGTGAAAATTTGGTGGACGAGTTGTCTCGGGCCCGTATTTCTCTTCATTCGCAATCGCTGCGCGAGAGCGAGCCAGGATAAGGAGACAGCCCGGCAGTGGACTGAAGAACGACGACTTGTTGGAATTCATCCATCCAATGAGCCGCTATCGAGTTCGAAAATCTATTAGGGGGTCGCGCCTGTGGTGGTCACTTAGATCTCGCATATTTGGAGGGATTGAGAACTCGCATTGGGCACGTGTCATACGGGAGGGGTCTTCTACACAATGACATGAAAATCTCAAAATTCATATATGAGGGTGTACTGTGCCTTTGAAGGACATGACTTTGGTGATTTTTATTTAATTGTGTAGCAGACCCCTCCTGTATAATACGTGTAAAATGCGAGATCTGATTTTCTTCAAATAAGCGAGATATAAGCGACCACCACAGGCCCGACATCCTTCGCTCACCACCACAGGGCCGGCCCCCTACCAGACTTTCGAGTTCGATAGCGGCTAAATGGATGGACGAATTCTCAATATGTCGTCGTTCATCAGCCCATTGCCCGTCTATCTCCTCATCCTGTTCTGCTCTCTTGCAGCGATTGCGAATGAAGAGAAATACAGGCCTGAGACAACTTGTCCACGAAATTTCGCCCCCTAAAAATGCAGGCATTTTCAAGGAGCGATATCTCCGTTTGCTAGGGGTCTTAGAATAATTCAGAGAATACCATTGTAATCAGAGACTTTCCAAGATAAGCGTGAAATCCGAAAAAAAATAGTAGCCTCCATGTTCGACTATCTTCAAACCTGAGCATTTTGTTCTTATTTTCTGTGTCCCCTTCTGCCGTACAAGTTGTTAGGTGGAAGATTTATAATGGCCGACATTTCGACAAAATCGTCGTGTCGTTTCCAAGGCCTAAATTGCATCGAAAGATATGTTATCTATCCGGTTTTGTCTTTGGAGGACTTTACCTGTCGTTCACTTTCCGAGTGAAAGGCATTGTTCACGATAAAAGTCGTTTTTCTGTTTTTTCGCTTATCTTGAAAACGGTCCCAAGCTGATTTCAATTATGTCCCTGGAATCGTACAAGACCCCACTGGAAAAGGAGTTGCGGTCCCTCAAAAATCAGCTAGGGAGGCATTGTGGACGAGTTGTCCGGGGCTTGTAACTCCCGTTTTCTGCAGCCGATGTGTGCGAGCTGACCTGAGTAAAGAGAAGGGAAGAACGGGGCTTTTGATCGGAAACCGTCGCTCATCTAACTAAGAATTCAGAGAAACTGTTATAGGACGTGGGCGGAGTGGCCCAACGGGTTGGTTGGCCCGCGAGATTTTCACCCACTTACCGGCCGTTTTTCGTCGCACTTCCGTTCTTAATCTTGTCAGAGGGACCCGAAGCTTACGCTTCAGCCAAAAAAAAAACGTGCAACTTTTTCTTCTTGAACACTGCCTTTAAACAAGAAAGGCAACTATCCGAACATCACAAGTGGGCGATCGCTGTACTGCTATACTCCAATGACGCTTTGTCGCCAATTATTAATTCGGCGACAACGTTTCCTCAGCATCAGGAGTCATGACATAAAATCAGTAATTAGATAAAGTGTAGCCAGTAGAGCGAAAGTTATGTTTGTACAGCACAATGCGCGCTACTTGATTGTTCAGTCTTGGCCCTCTGTTCGAACCTGATAGCCACGCTATTCCTGTACAGGAACTGGAAGCTTTGGAGCACTGCACTGATTGAGCACTGCACTGGCAACAAAGCGTCATTAGAGTATAGCAGTACAGCGACCGCCTACTTGTGATGTTGGGATAGTTGATTTTCTTGTTTAACTCAGAAAGTGAACGACAGGTGAAGTGCTCCAAGGACAAAACCGAATAGATAACATATCTTTCGATGCAATTTAGGCCTTGAGAACGACGATTTTGTCGAAACGTCTGCCATAATACTCAAACTCGGCTGCGACATCATAGCGGGCGGCGGCTGAGCACACTGCTCTGTTACTATTCTAATACGTCGGTAATCGCTCCAGCCGCGAAGCGGCTGGAGAGGTTTGGCTTTGCCCGGTACTTGTGATCATTTAGGATTCTGTAAAGTAGTTAATAAAACCTGTTAAACGGCACATGCTGACAAAATTTGAGCCAAATCGGTTCAAAACTAACAAAGTTAGATCGGCGAAACCTTTTCAAAAATTCTTGTTGTGCGAGTAACTCGTTGCTGCTTCGCGCTTCGTGCTTCGCTCCTCGTGCGTTGCGCACCCTTAATAGTGGCCACTGCCAATGGTCGCAGGCGATCAGTTGTACAGGCAGGTAAGTTGGTATGTGGATAGATAAGCAGGCTGGTGAGTAGGTAGACAATGAGTACTTACTGTTTAACATTAACTAATTCACTTATTACTGCTTATCATATCAAGTGATATTAGCAGTTGGTAGATCAAATCGCTGAAACACGTTGTAGGCTGTACTTTTCGATGGGAAGTGACAAAGAAAGTGACTAACAAGAGTGTTACTTACTGTTTAACATTAACTACTTCACTTATTACTGCTTATCATATCAAGTAATATTATCAGTTGGTAGGCCAAATCGCTAAAACACGTCGTAGGCTGTACTTTTCGATGGGAAGGGACAAGGAAAGTGACTAACAAGTGTGTTACTTGCTGTTTAACATTAACTAATTCACTTATTACTGCTTATCATATCAAGTGATATTATCAGTTGGTAGATCAAATCGCTAAAAAACGTCGTAGGCTGTACTTTTCGATGGGAAGGGACAGGGGAAGTGACTAACAAGTTTGTTACCTACTGTTTAACATTAACAACTTTACCTTTTACTACTTATCATATCAAGTGATATTATCAGTTGGTAGGCCAAATCGCTAAAACACGTCCTAGGCTGTACTTTTCGATGGGAAGGGACAGGGGAATAGACTAACAAGTTTGTTACTTACTGTTTCACATTAACTACTTTACTTCTTACTGCTTATCTTATCATGTGACATTATCAGTTGATAGAACAAATCGCTAAAACACGTCGTAGGCTGTACTTTTCGATGGGAAGGGACAGGGGAAGTGACTAACAAGTTTGTAACCTACTGTTTAACATTAACAACGACACCTTTTACTACTTATCATATCAAGTGATATTATCAGTTGGTAGGCCAAATCGCTAAAACACGTCCTAGGCTGTACTTTTCGATGGGAAGGGACAGGGGAAGTGACTAACAAGTTTGTTACCTACTGTTTAACATTAACAACTTTACCTTTTACTACTTATCATATCAAGTGATATTATCAGTTGGTAGGCCAAATCGCTAAAACACGTCGTAGGCTGTACTTTCGATGGGAAGGGACAGGGGAAGTGACTAACAACCTTGTTACTTACCGTTCCACATTAACTACTTTACTTTTTACTGCTTATCATATCATGTGATATTATCAGTTGGTAGATCAAATCGCTAAAACACGTCGTAGGCTGTACTTTTCGATGGGAAGGGGCAGGGGAAGTGACTAACAAGTTTGTTACTTACTGTTTCACATTAACTACTTAACTTCTTACTGCTTATCATATCATGTGATATTATCAGTTGGTAGATCAAATCGCTAAAACACGTCGTAGGCTGTACTTTTCGATGGGAAGGGACAGGGGAAGTGACTAACAAGTTTGTAACCTACTGTTTAACATTAACAACGACACCTTTTACTACTTATCATATCAAGTGATATTATCAGTTGGTAGGCCAAATCGCTAAAACACGTCCTAGGCTGTACTTTTCGATGGGAAGGGACAGGGGAAGTGACTAACAAGTTTGTTACCTACTGTTTAACATTAACAACTTTACCTTCTACTACTTATCATATCAAGTGATATTATCAGTTGGTAGGCCAAATCGCTAAAACACGTCGTAGGCTGTACTTTCGATGGGAAGGGACAGGGGAAGTGACTAACAAGTTTGTTACCTACTGTTTAACATTAACAACTTTACCTTCTACTACTTATCATATCAAGTGATATTATCAGTTGGTAGGCCAAATCGCTAAAACACGTCGTAGGCTGTACTTTCGATGGGAAGGGACAGGGGAAGTGACTAACAACCTTGTTACTTACCGTTCCACATTAACTACTTTACTTTTTACTGCTTATCATATCATGTGATATTATCAGTTGGTAGATCAAATCGCTAAAACACGTCGTAGGCTGTACTTTTCGATGGGAAGGGGCAGGGGAAGTGACTAACAAGTTTGTTACTTACTGTTTCACATTAACTACTTAACTTCTTACTGCTTATCATATCATGTGATATTATCAGTTGGTAGATCAAATCGCTAAAACACGTCGTAGGCTGTACTTTCGATGGGAAGGGACAGGGGAAGTGACTAACAACCTTGTTACTTACCGTTCCACATTAACTACTTTACTTTTTACTGCTTATCATATCATGTGATATTATCAGTTGGTAGATCAAATCGCTAAAACACGTCGTAGGCTGTACTTTTCGATGGGAAGGGGCAGGGGAAGTGACTAACAAGTTTGTTACTTACTGTTTCACATTAACTACTTTACTTCTTACTGCTTATCTTATCATGTGATATTATCAGTTGGTAGGCCAAATCGCTAAAACACGTCGTAGGCTGTACTTTCGATGGGAAGGGACAGGGGAAGTGACTAACAAGTTTGTTACCTACTGTTTAACATTAACAACTTTACCTTTTACTACTTATCATATCAAGTGATATTATCAGTTGGTAGGCCAAATCGCTAAAACACGTCGTAGGCTGTACTTTCGATGGGAAGGGACAGGGGAAGTGACTAACAACCTTGTTACTTACCGTTCCACATTAACTACTTTACTTTTTACTGCTTATCATATCATGTGATATTATCAGTTGGTAGATCAAATCGCTAAAACACGTCGTAGGCTGTACTTTTCGATGGGAAGGGACAGGGGAAGTGACTAACAAGTTTGTTACCTACTGTTTAACATTAACAACTTTACCTTTTACTACTTATCATATCAAGTGATATTATCAGTTGGTAGGCCAAATCGCTAAAACACGTCGTAGGCTGTACTTTTCGATGGGAAGGGACAGGGGAAGTGACTAACAAGTTTGTTACCTACTGTTTAACATTAACAACTTTACATTTTACTACTTATCATATCAAGTGATATTATCAGTTGGTAGGCCAAATCGCTAAAACACGTCGTAGGCTGTACTTTCGATGGGAAGGGACAGGGGAAGTGACTAACAACTTTGTTACTTACTGTTCCACATTAACTACTCTACTTTTTACTGCTTATCATATCATGTGACATTATCAGTTGATAGAACAAATCGCTAAAACACGTCGTAGGCTGTACTTTTCGATGGGAAGGGGCAGGGGAAGTGACTAACAAGTTTGTTACTTACTGTTTCACATTAACTACTTAACTTCTTACTGCTTATCATATCATGTGATATTATCAGTTGGTAGATCAAATCGCTAAAACACGTCGTAGGCTGTACTTTTCGATGGGAAGGGACAGGGGAAGTGGCTAACAAGTTTGTTACTTACTGTTTCACATTAACTACTTTACTTTTTACTGCTTATCATACCATGTGATATTATCAGTTGGTAGATCAAATCGCTAAAACACGTCGTAGGCTGTACTTTCGATGGGAAGGGACAGGGGAAGTGACTAACAACCTTGTTACTTACTGTTCCACACTAACTACTCACTAAATATTCTTGTCCACTTCCGGTCAGCACATCCATCCCTGACAAAAAGAGCTGTAATAAGTAACATGTTTCGAACAGCCAGCAGTCTTTGTACCGGAGAAGAGGAGAGGATGGAATCCATTCAAAAGGCACAAGAAATAGCCGATCTGAATGGATATTCCAGAGAATTTGGTTCGCGCAGGCGCAGAAACCTCACTGAAAACCAGAGGAGCCCAATAGAAGGAAAAATTCCCTTCAAAATACCGTTCATTTCTGACGAGTTCAGCGCTTCGATCAGAAAATGCCTGAAGAGAACGGGGCTGGATAACTCTGTGATCTTGGTTGACACTCCTCCAAACAACCTCAAAGCTCGTCTGGTCCGGAATCGCCTCTATGATCGCGTTTGTACTACACCCGCCTGTGTGATTTGGCCGGCTGGCAAGGGATGGAGACTGCACTGCTTGCGGTGTGGTCTATTTGATCTCATGTCAGCTGTGCGGCCAAAATACATCGGGAAACATCGCGGCCACTGCATGTCAGGATCAAAGAACACTTGGACGGTAAGGAGAGGAAGGGAAGCCACAGTGCTTGGGGCGCATCGGGTCACTACCCATAATGGTGACAACTTTGACATCAAGGTCGAGATAATAGCCCGAGAAACTGACACCGCAGCGCGAAAAACCCTAGAGGCATTTTTTATACAGGCTTATGACCCGCAAATTAACCGGAAGGAGAAGGTCTGTATATAACCCGGGAGCTCAGGCCGCTATACGTAGACTCCGCCTTCTAACATCTCAAGTGGTGGTCTACAGCGTTTCCTTCATCGACGCTTCATGCTGCTCTGATCGATAGCGAGTTCTTGGCTAGGTGCGGTACTTTTCTTTGGTTTTCTCTCTAACCTACGTGACAGAAAATCGGTTTTCGATTTCAAGTGGGGATTAGGAGACGTTTGGCCGGGTAGACACACTTCTTATTTGATCTTTTCAGGCTCTGAAGAAGGAGGGTTACTCGAAACGTTAGCCATAAATAACTGTATCAACCTCGTGTCGAGTTCAACATCATCAAACATCTACTCTACTTTTTACTGCTTATCATATCATGTGATATTATCAGTTGGTGGATCAAATCGCTAAAACACGTCATAGGCTGTACTTTCGATGGGAACGGACAGGGGAAGTGACTAACAAGTTTGTTACTTACTGTTTCACATTAACTACTTTACTTTTTACTGCTTATCATACCATGTGATATTATCAGTTGGTAGATCAAATCGCTAAAACACGTCGTAGGCTGTACTTTCGATGGGAAGGGACAGGGGAAGTGACTAACAACCTTGTTACTTACTGTTCCACATTAACTACTCTACTTTTTACCGCTTATCATATCATATGATATTATCAGTTGGTAGATCAAATCGCTAAAACACGTCGTAGGCTGTACTTTCGATGGGAAGGGACAGGGGAAGTGACTAACAACTTTGTTACTTACTGTTCCACATTAACTACTCTACTTTTTACTGCTTATCATATCATGTGACATTATCAGTTGATAGAACAAATCGCTAAAACACGTCGTAGGCTGTACTTTTCAATGGGAAGGGGCAGGGGAAGTGACTAACAAGTTTGTTACTTACTGTTTCACATTAACTACTTAACTTCTTACTGCTTATCATATCATGTGATATTATCAGTTGGTAGATCAAATCGCTAAAACACGTCGTAGGCTGTACTAACAAGTTTGTTACTTACTGTTTCACATTAACTACTTAACTTACTGCTTATCATATCATGTGATATTATCAGTTGGTAGATCAAATCGCTAAAACACGTCGTAGGCTGTACTTTTCGATGGGAAGGGACAGGGGAAGTGGCTAACAAGTTTGTTACTTACTGTTTCACATTAACTACTTTACTTTTTACTGCTTATCATACCATGTGATATTATCAGTTGGTAGATCAAATCGCTAAAACACGTCGTAGGCTGTACTTTCGATGGGAAGGGACAGGGGAAGTGACTAACAACCTTGTTACTTACTGTTCCACATTAACTACTCTACTTTTTACCGCTTATCATATCATATGATATTATCAGTTGGTAGATCAAATCGCTAAAACACGTCGTAGGCTGTACTTTCGATGGGAAGGGACAGGGGAAGTGACTAACAAGTTTGTTACTTACTGTTCCACATTAACTACTCTACTTTTTACCGCTTATCATATCATGTGATATTATCAGTTGGTAGATCAAATCGCTAAAACACGTCGTAGGCTGTACTTTCGATGGGTAGAGACAGGGGAAGTGACTAACAACCTTGTTACTTACTGTTCCACATTAACTACTCTACTTTTTACTGCTTATCATATCATGTGATATTATCAGTTGGTAGATCAAATCGCTAAAACACGTCGTAGGCTGTACTTTCGATGGGTAGAGACAGGGGAAGTGACTAACAACCTTGTTACTTACTGTTCCACACTAACTACTCTACTTTTTACCGCTTATCATATCATATGATATTATCAGTTGGTAGATCAAATCGCTAAAACACGTCGTAGGCTGTACTTTCGATGGGTAGAGACAGGGGAAGTGACTAACAACCTTGTTACTTACTGTTCCACATTAACTACTCTACTTTTTACTGCTTATCATATCATGTGATATTATCAGTTGGTAGATCAAATCGCTAAAACACGTCGTAGGCTGTACTTTCGATGGGAAGGGACAGGGGAAGTGACTAACAACCTTGTTACTTACCGTTCCACATTAACTACTCTACTTTTTACTGCTTATCATATCATGTGATATTATCAGTTGGTGGATCAAATCGCTAAAACACGTCGTAGTAGATCAAAGTGACTAACAACGTCTAGTTCCACATTAACTATCACTTTTCTTTACGCTTCGTGATGGGAGACGGACTGTACTCGATGGGAAGGGACAGGGGAAGTGACTAACAAGTTTGTTACTTACTGTTCCACATTAACTACTCTACTTTTTACTGCTTATCATATCATGTGACATTATCAGTTGATAGAACAAATCGCTAAAACACGTCGTAGGCTGTACTTTCGATGGGAAGGGACAGGGGAAGTGACTAACAACCTTGTTACTTACTGTTCCACATTAACTACTCTACTTTTTACTGCTTATCATATCATGTGACATTATCAGTTGATAGAACAAATCGCTAAAACACGTCGTAGGCTGTACTTTTCGATGGGAAGGGACAGGGGAAGTGACTAACAAGTTTGTTACTTTCTGATGACGTCATCAAAGTTCATGGGGCATGTGATGACGTCATCAGGACGTCGTGCCAATTACATGTGGCTTCCGACAACGTTATCAGGACGTCGTGCCCAGATGTCCCCAGTGCATAGGGCATCTGCTGACGTCATCATGACGTCGTGCCAAGTACATAGGACATCGGCTGACGTCATCAGAACGTCGTACTAAGGTCGTGCCAAGTGCATACGGCATCTGATGACGTCATCAGGACGTCGTGCTAAGGTAGACAGGGCATCTGATGATGTCATCAGGGGCGTCGCATGAACGCGGCGAACGGTGTCAGGAGCATCCGCGTGCCATGCGCGCAGCGTCGAGCAACAGGAAATCAGGCATATCAATACACGTCACGAAAATGGGGCCGCCCGTTGCTCGACGCTATGGCACGCGGAGCGGCTCCCTGACACCGTGCGTTCATGTCATCAGGATGTCATGTAAAGTACAGAGCATCTTGTGACGTCATCGTCAAAAAAGTCGTAAAGTGAGTCGCGCGTCACTTGTAGCGTGCGTAACAAGTCGATTACTTACTGATTACCATATCAATCCATCCTATTGGAAAAATATTGGAGATTTTCAGAGATATTACTTCGTAATATCAAGAAAAAGTGAACAATTCTATCAAAAAGGAGTCTTCCAAGCGAAAGAGGTTTGGTTGGCGTCAGAAACGTTCCAACAAAAAGGGAACAATAGGCAAGTAGGATGATGAGAGTCTACAGAAAGTGAACAATATTTTCTGAGACTGATTTTCTTGGCCGATGCTTCTTAACAGCGAAAACAAACCGATGTGGTATTTTACGAGGAAGAGTTTAGTGTCTTCCGGAAAAGGGTTTCTTTTTGTTTCGCGAGATTTTATGGTAATACTTTTGCCTAATGCTGTATTTCTATTCTATAGTTTTGCTTCTCCTTAAAGCTAGACCTAACCATATGTCTGGGTCTTTGCGACATCATCTTCTATTCTGATGGTAAGTATTAGGTTTATATACACATACATCTCAGCGGTTCTCGCGTAGTCAGGACCATTTTTGAAACCACAAAGTGCTTCCGTGTAGAACACCGCAACGGCTTGTTTTCGCTGTTAAAAAGCATCGGCCAAGAAAATCAGTCTCAGAAAATATTGTTCACTTTTTGTAGACTCTCATCATCCTACTTGCCTATTGTTCCCTTTTTGTTGGAACGTTTCTGACGCCAACCAAACCTCTTTCGCTTGGAAGACCCCTTTTTGATAGATTGCAGATAGGTTTACCTTGATATTGGTGTTTTATCCTTCTTCGTTTTGATGATTTACTCTTTTTTTATTTTATACTTTATAGCACTTTCATTGCACTTGTATTGCCTTTTTTCTTCGATTTGTTTTTTGCATTGCGTCAATCGATTCGACCCCACTAGTGTCCACTCGTTTTTGATTGCTGTTTGATCACTTTCGAATCGAATTACAATGGCAATTACTAGGTCATCAACTCGCCTTTCCCAAAACAACTCGCTTCAAAGCACTGTTCTTAATTCTCAAAACGGTGTTCCGAATGCGAGCGCTAGTGGGTCCCCCGATTATTCCAATTGTTCCATCAACGAGATCATCAGCTCTATTTTGGAGCGGAACACCGATCCGCTGGTGGATCAAATGGTTCGCGCATTGCAATCCAAGCTGCCCAGGGCCATTGCTGATGGGATCGAGGATGAACGCAGATCACGCAGCATCGTTATTCACGGTATTGCGGAAGAATCTTACGAATCTCCTGCGTCCCATCAGCAAACTGATCTTGAGGACAAGGTCACAGGCATCTTGGATATTCTGAACGTAGGGTGTCGCCCAGACTCTGTGTTCAGGATGGGCACTTATTCGGAGAAAAAGGTACGCCTTGTAAAGGTAGTGTTGCCCACTACATCGCACTGGCGCACGGCTTTATCGAACTCCTACCTGTTGCGCCAAGGCGCTAACAAAGAAATCTTTGTGAGGCGCAGTATGACTAAGGAGGAGAGGGAGAAGGAGTACCAGCTCCGTAAACAAGCTCGTGAATTGAATAAAGGACAGCCGGGCAAGGAGTGGGTGGTTTATAAGGGGGAGCTCAAACGTGTCAGTGAACTACCTAAAAGGCGTTCGGTGGGAAACCACTAAACCTGCACGGAGAGCCCCTCTCCAAACTCCGTTGTTTTTTGTTCAATTCTCGGAGCATTGTCAACAAGATCCATCTGTTACATTCCTTCATTAGTTTAAATGACCCACATATCGTGTTTATAACTGAGACCTGGCTTAGCAATAAAATATCAGATTCCGAACTGATTGGCGACCTTCCCTACAAAATGTTTCGTGTCGATCGGAAAAATCGAAGAGGAGGAGGGGTATGCGGTATTGCTAAGGAGAACCTATCCATTCAACCCGTCCCTATAAGCCACGATCTCTCCGCGGCCATACTTTATATTGACATAGGCACACCCATTTTGTCAACTCAGATAAGATTCGCTCTTGTATACCGACCTCCCAAAAATCCACCAGCAGAGAATGACAGTTTCATTGATGTAATCTATGACATATGCTGTGCCCCTATCTCTACTGTATTGCTAGGGGATTTTAATCTTGACATCGACTGGTTCAATGAAAAACAGAAATCTGCGACTGAAAGCAAATTCAAGACAGCTTTCACATGTTGTGGTTTCAAACAGCTGGTTCCCATAAACACCAGGAATAGTTCCCTTTTAGATTTAGTTTTGGCTAGTGATTCAATTATAACCAATATCGGCGTATCTCCTTCTTTTGGTGGTTCGGATCACAACGTTATTTTCTTCGAAACATTATTTCATGAGAGTGATCAATTGTATTTGCCTGAGCCTATGTATGGACGAGTAGACTATTCAAAGCTCATTGAAAGCCTCAACTCGATTGATTGGTTCCAGGTTTTCAATAACTTCGCTAGTGTTGACGACCTTTATTATCGTTTTAGTTTAGTAATGTACGATCAATTCGCTGAAAGCGTCTCTTTTCGGTATAGTAGAGCCAAGCAATCTCAATATCCTCAGCATATTAAGAATCTTATAGAGCAGGAATCTCGGCTTTTCTCGATTCTTTCAAATCCGTCAGAACATCATTTGCACAAAAAAGTTTGCAAGGACATAAATTTCCACGTGAAAAAGTATACGGCTAATCGCGAGCGTCGTTTGATAGGACTCAATAAGAATGCCTTCTATAATTATCTGAAATCCAAAATCAAAGCTGTTTCGAAACCTTCTGTGATATACAGCGAAGATAATAGGCCTCTGTACACTGATCAGGACAAGGCAAAAGCACTAGGAATCTGTTTTGCTTCGGTTTTCGTCACAGGAAGCGACGAAGACATCACACAGTTCAACTTTCGAGAGTCCTCTAAAACTTTTGGTGTTTCGACACGCTGCCCTGATATTATGCTAAGCCCTTCTGACGTTTTGAAGGTGCTAAAAAGCCTAAAGTCGTCACTTTCTTGTACATATGATGGCATACCGCAGATCGTTTTTAAAAACTGTGCTCTTACTTTACAACATCCTCTGACTTTTGTCTTTAATGCTTCTCTAGCCTTTGGAGAGGTTCCAGACATTTGGCGTGATGCAATTGTGACCCCAATTCCAAAATCCCCAGACGCATCTTCAATATCGCAGTCTAGACCAATAAGTATTTGCCCAATCGCAGGAAAAGTACTTGAGAAACTCATCTGTGAATGACCTTTGGAGTGGTTTACGCGTCAAAAAATTCTACCAGTGGAACAACACGGCTTTCTCCCAGGTGCATCCACGACAACATTAGTTTCCGATTCCCTTTTCGACTGGCTAGGGGCTGTGAACAAGGGAAAATCAGTGGATATAATATTTTTCGATTTATACAAAGCGTTCGACAAGGTCAGTCACTCCAAACTTCTTCACAAACTTGAATCTCTAGGAATACGCGGGCAACTACTGAACTGGTTGAGGTCATACTTACACAATAGACATATGACGGTCAAAGTAGGCGAGGCTTATCTGACCGTCACTTGTGTCCAAGCGGTGTACCTCAGGGCGGAGCTCTTTCGCCACTTCTATTCCTTGCATACACAGCTGACCTTCCTGGGGTACTCGAAGTAAATCCTGCTGTCGAAGTAAAGATGTTTGCAGACGACATCAAGATATACTGTGCGTATGATTTGAATGGTCAAAATACAGCTCATGCTAATCTGTGCCTCTCAATTCAGAGAATGCTGGAAAGGTCCTATGAGTGGGAAATTCCTGTCAACCTGTCCAAAACAGTCTTCTTTCACTTGGGTCCTACTTTGCCCTTGGCATACAATGTGGATGGCTGTAGCTTGAAGATGGAAACTTGTGTCAGGGATCTCGGTATTTTGATCGATAACTCACTGAAGTTAGGCAAACACGTAGAAAGTGTTGTAAACAAAGCTAAAAGAGCTCTGTTTATGATTTTAAGAAATGTTCAAGTCAATGAGCCTTCAGTTTTAACCACGTTGTACAAAACCTATGTTTTACCCCATCTTGAATACGGGTCACCCACATGGAACCCAACTATGAAAAAGCAGACCCGGATGTTGGAAAGAGTTCAACAAACATTCACAAGATTGGTACTTTATCGAGCCTTCCCGAATTCAAACTACCCTGAGGAACTTCCCTCTTATAGAGATCGTCTCCGCGCGCTCAATATGAGAAGCCTGAAGTACAGAAGAGTGGTGCATGATTTGGTCTTCTGCTTCCGCATTATTCGCATGGAAGTAAAACTCAGAGCTAGTAAGTACTGGGTGTTCAAGCCGTGCAACGGAAGAAGGGGCGGATTCGCGCTTTACCATCCAAATCTAAACAGGCACTCTTATAAATTGGTGTACAAATCATTCTTTTTCCGTAGCGCACGGTGGCTAAACACTTTACCAGTTGAATTCATATCATGCAAAGATTCTCAAAGTTTCCGTAGAAAGCTAAAAAGGATAAATCTCTTGGATGTATTAAAGATTGAGGATGTATAGATAACTCAGTTTTTTTTCCTCCATTGTCAGTGACCGTTTCCATTCAGAATTCGATGCTATCTCAGTTATTGACCAGCACTACTACGCCAACTGGGTTGATGGTTTTTTTCTCGTCAAAATGGTCGCATTGGTGAAGGGTGTAATGAGACTTGCGATGACTATGGAGTTGCAGCCGGCTATCTTTTGAAATTATGATAGTTTTTTCCGAGCTCTTAGCAAATACTGCGGACATTTTGTGCTTTATGGGAACCGCTGATAAATACCGACCTATTTTCATGAATTGGTTTCGAATTTAGAGTGAGTGCTCCCGCTTGAACTGTATTTTCTCTCGAAAAATAATATTGCGAAACTGCTTCTTTCTTTGCCGCAGGCTGGTTGGCCACCTTACCGGTCCCATGTGGGAAGCCAGGGGCCGGATTCATCAATGCGTGCAGTTTGGTAGGGGTAAAGGCGTCGGCACTTTTGATGATTACACCGTGAAAGCCTTTGGTATCCTACCAGAGCAGCGTCTCAGCTGCCCCAGCCTATTAGCTGGGTAGGCCAAGAGCGCTGTCGGTTAGCGATCTTTCGCTTTCGCAGGGTAACCATCAAACGTGCCGCCGACTTTACCGCTACCCAGCACTGCCGCATTGATGAATCCGGCCCCAGTAAACCCATGACCCGAAGTTCCGGTAAGGTCCAATGTGCCATAGCTGGCTGGCACGGCAACCTTAGCTTCGTTGGCCTGTAGAGAGATGAAGTCCCACGGGCATTTTCATTTGAAACGAAATTTAAAAAAATATGCTCACGCATATTCAACCATTTCTGCAAAATGTGCCGGTGTTTCGAACTCCGATGCCTTTTAGTTCTTTTCTCTACCGTTGCTGCTGTCTGCATTGATCTAGTTGCCGATGGTTTTATTGATTTTTGTTGATTTTTGTTTTTTTGTTTTCCTGAGCATGGAATATATTTCTTCTTAATGGTCAGCTAGTTGTTTATTGGAGCGTTCTACGGAACGTAATAAATAAATAAATAAATAATAAATCTTCCACCTAACAACTTGTACGGCAGAAGAAGACACAAAATCTGAAAACCATAAAATTCCAGATTTTCATATTTCTAAAAAAAGGTTCGGAATCTCCCCTAAAATACTCTACAAACCGGTACCTAACAAACCTGCCATAACCCTAAAACAATGGAGAAAATTGCTCAAAACCCTTTTTCTCGTTCTCCAATATTGTTGTCCAAAACCGCACCTTTGGCCGAGAATGGGCATTGCAGATTTTTCTTTTAAAGGCTGTGGTCACGATGAAAAACGTTATAGAAAAAACTACAAAAATCAGCTTAGATCAAAAACAGCTGAAAAACTATGAAGGTAGAGCGGTGAAAAACTGGCTAGAATTAGAGTTTCTAGGGCCCAAAGAAGCTGTTTCGTGCACACGTGCACAGCGATGACGAAAATGATCGCCGTCTCATGCCGAGCAGTCAAAAATCATCGTCGTTCAGAGGACGAAATAAATGCAAATTTAACGAATAAAAACAGTTGAACAATGAAAGCATCACTTCAGTCAATGTTTCTGACTAGATGTGTACATAAATCCAAAGCTTCATTGATTGAAATTCAATTTCGAGCCAGCTGATGTTCTTGATATAAGAGGTCACCGATGCCGATGATGTGGAGTGGGCTCGTCCACCATCAAAAGACAAGAAAGTTCAGGTTTCAAATTTGGCCCAGAACAGTGGTTTTTTCGCGATTTTTTCTTAGAGGTCCTATTACTCGAGACCCAGAAAAGGGTTTAGAGAGAAAAAGACGACAAGCATATTTGAGCGCGACCACTGCCTTTAAAAAGAAAACCCTGAGATCCCGTAGATTTACATATTTCACTCCTAAGCCTAGCCTCCACAAAATACGGTACGATCACCTGAATACCACGCAGGTCAAGGTATTTGAGAGCAATACGCAAGCCGTCGAAAAATATAGCCGAACCCAGGTACGTGGGTGGTTTTGGAGCGCGGAAACCGCAGAATCTTCAGGAAGAGCAAGTCAAAACTACGCTCCCTGAGAGTGCTCAGTAGGGTAGGGAGTGCAGTAATTATTGAATGAGAAATT